>PVJA010030250.1:0-25962 GCA_004027025.1 Myocastor coypus | reverse complement strand
CTTCCCCTCCCTTCCCCTCCCCTCTCCTCCTCTCTGAATAAACAGGATATTAAAGACTATCTAGCAGAGGGCCAATAGCCAATAAGGAAATCTCCAAAAATACCAAAATAGGTTTAAATTCTTCCCGTGTGGTTTATACTACTCCTCTATACAGACACTGATGTATTCAGTAATAAAATTTAGCAATGTGTGAAATTTAGCCACTTGAACTAGCACTAACTATATGGTCTATTATACTTACATTTATAGTTGTATAGTAGAGCTCATAATTTGAGATCTCTTGATAATCTGACCTTGCTTTTGTTTTTTAATAGTTCTGGGGATTTAACTGAGGATCTCACATATAAGTGTTCTACCACTAATGCACTTTTCTAGCCCATTTTAAATTTTATTTTAGGACAGGTCTTGCTAAGTTTCTCAGTTGGTTTCAAACTCTTGATCCTCCTGCCTCAGCCTCCTGAGTAGAGGGATTACCAGCAGGCACAACCTGGCTTGATTGTTTCCTATGGGAAGCCCTTTCTTTTTGTAATTCCTCATCTTGCTCACCTGTTCCCCCAGCCCCCTTGAGATTAGCATTCTGCCCTCTTCTGGTTAGGTGCCATCTTTAAGTTCCCCTAAAGCATTTGACCTGAAGTCCAGGGTTGTAGCTGGGAGACTGCCATTTGGTTTTGTGCTTTCATGATGTTTGTGGGAACAAATGAAGATAGATATCTGCAGTGTATCACAGTAGATAATACTCAGGGGAAATGTTGTTTAACTATTTGTAATATAGTTTATTTAAGAACAGTAGCTCAGTTGAGAAAACTATATTGATAAAAAGCTAAGTAATCTGGAGACTGTAATGTTTGATTTTCAAAAATTCTCAGCATTTGGGTGTAAAAGCAAATACAAGGAAAATAGATATTTTGCTAATGGGAAGGGGACCAGGAGATGGAGGGAAGGAAGCAAGAGTGAGGAGCAGTGGCAGTGTGCACACTCACATGGGTCCTCGAGTGTGATCGTTGTATATTGCAAACATGTAAAAGTTGAAAAACCAAATAAGTCAGAAATTTTGTTCTCTGAAAGGTCTTGTTGGACATGGTGGCACACACCTGTAATCCCAGCACTGGGGAGTCTGAGGCAGGAGAATCATTGCAAGTTTGAGACCAACCTGGGCTACAAAGTGAGCTCAAGGCCAGCCTGAACTGCAAAACAATGGGGGAAAAACAGGAAAAGTCTTCATATTAGCTAGGTTTTTCTATATACTGTAATTAGTTACCATGGACATTAAAAAAAAAAAACCTATTTATCTATCTATCTATCTATCTATCTATCTATCTATCTATCTATCTATGTATGTATGTATGTCATGGCTGGCTCAGCCTGCCCTAGGGGTAGGGCTGGCGCAGCATGTGGTGCTGGGGATCAAACGTGGTCTCTGTTGTTGCCTAAGCTTGCCCAAGCAGGCGCTGTGAACTGCTTAGTTATGTTGCCGGCTCCCCCAAAATACCTTTTAGTTTATATATTTAAAAGGAACCTTGGGGAGGGGGTGGATATGGCTCTGCTTCTTTCTTAGCCTTAGCTTTTGTCAGCTCTGGAAATGCAGCCTAAGAAATCCCGTGCCTTGAGCCACCAGGCAAGGCCAGCAGAGGATGATGGTTGGTGTGAAATAGTAGTTAGCTTCTAAGAGAGTGGTAACTGCTGAGTGGGGTGGTGGGTCCCGCTTGTGGTCGGGAGTCAAGCAGTGCAGATTAACTAGGGAACAGTGGGTTTAGGGAGGAATTTTGCTCTTCTTTGGCCAGGCTACAGATGTTTGTATCTGGCAGATCTAGATGGAATGGACACTTATTAACACTCACCATGAACCTTTAAATTCCTGGTGACTCTTTCAGGCTTGCTGTACCATGGCCTAATATGCCGTATCTTGCCCAGGATTACAACTGGAGAAAGAAAAGTTTGGATGAGGAGTTGGTTGGCATATGTTTCTTGAATTATTGGCTATTTTGGTGTTAATTTTTGTTGTTGAGAGTTTCATGTTTTAATGACAAAAATGTTTACTGCAAATTATAGCTTGGGAAAGAGAACCACTTTCCTGCTTTAGCAAAAAGCTAGGTAAAGCATTGATGGGGTAAAGTAGCTATGGAGTTTTATATTCAGATTATATGAACAGTAAACAGAGCGTCTAAAATAACCACTTGCACATTGCAACAAACACATCATCATTTGCTTAAAAAAGAGTTATAATTACAGTTGACGAAGCATGGACACCATAAAATGCATTAGTTTGGCTTGACACATTAATTACCTGTTTTTGCAGATGTTTTTATGTATTGTTGTGTGAACAGTTTACAAAATAATTACAGGAAAGTCATATGGAAAATAAACTAAGTGGGTGGTTTCTCAGCTAAATATTTTTATTCATGTGAATCTGTGTGAGGCACAGCTGCTCTGCAGCAAAAGCGGAGAGAGATGAGGATTCTCGAAGGGTTTTTATTAGACAATCTCTGTCATCAGTATCAGCTTATTTTTATATCTTCAGCAACACAGTCTAAAAACAGCCAATTGAGAGGCTGATTTTAGCCCTGTGATTACTGAAAATTCCTTGATTCTGATCAGAAATATAGATATTTGTGAGCACAGTAAACCAAGTAAAATGAAAAGAAAAATTCCTAAGTGGGTTATTTTAGTGCTAGCAGGTTTTTAGGTACTTTCAGAGACTTAAACATTATTTTGTAATTACTTGGATTATACAATAATATATAACTCATAGCTTGTTATATCTTTATAATAAACTACAACACGTATAAATTGCATAGTACTTCACCTTATCTCTTGTTCCTTCTGAAGTATTGGAGATAAAGATTTACCTTTTTTCAGTAGCTTACTCTATTGCCATTTATTAGTCTCAAAAGTGAATATCATTTAAAAATTCCAGGTCATGGTGTGGAAGTATTGTACTTTTATTTATTTTTTAAAAAACACTTTATTATGTTGTGGCCAGCTCTGCCTGCCCTGGGGGGTGGGGCTGGTGCAGCATGTGGTGCCAAGGATAGAACTGTGGGTCCCTGTGGTTGCCTAAGTTTGCCTAAGCAGGCGCTTTACACTGCTGAGCTATTTCGCCGGCCTGGTATTGTACTTTGAAAAATGGTTAAAAGCATATCTTTCAAAATTGTAGCTGTCAAGCTATGAGGTAGTTGGTAGATTTCATTCTGTTTACACAGTGATTTGCAGTTATTACTGTTATGGCAGCTTTTCACAAAACTATGTCAAGATGTGGATTCTCTTTTAGTCTCATCATGGCAGCTTAGGACAGTGCTGCTTTTCTCATAGTGATGCTTCTGTTCTCAGACTCCTAAGAGCTGGGATTATAGGCATGTGTGTGTGTTCCTTTTCCATGCATTTTGGCTACATGGATGGCTAAGACACTTTTAGAGATCTTCTCTGACATATGTTATATGTAACTATTGTTGGCAAAAGGCTTTAAGTTACAGAAAGAGATCACTGGAGCATCCATAGACATAAAAAGGGCAGTCAGTTTTTCCTTTGGTCTCATTTTCAGTGGTTTTGGTTATCTGTGGTTAAGCCTGATTTGAAAATATTAAGTAGAAAATTCTAGAAATTAACACTTCAGAAGTTTTAAATTGCACATCACTTTGGGAGTGTGATGAAATCTGGTGTCCCTCACTCTGTCTCACCCATTGCACCCAGGACAGGAATAATCCCTTTGTCTAGCAAATTTATGTAGTACCATTGGTCACTCAGTAGCTGTCTTGGTTATCCCATTGGCTATCATGGTATTACAGTGCTTGTATGTGGGAGTCAGTGCTATATCCAAGGTTTGCAGCATCCTTGGGCATCTTGGATCTTACACCCTTAAGATGGGGGTGGGGTAGGACAACTCTCATTGTGGTGAGAAGTAATTAATTTACTTTCTACTCATTTGCTTAATAACATGTTACCAGAGAGTCTTCCACATATAGTGGTCTGTGGCAGTCCTGAGTTGACAGGGGGTGGAACATGCCGGATAACTCGGCAACTGCTAGGCAGGAAAGGCATGCATAAATGGCATGGTGAACTTTTTCACTGAATAAAGGAAGTTAATTACTAGGATTGAATTGATGTTTTCCTAAAATTGGCTTTAAATGTAGTATATCCTAGGAGAGTTACTTAATACATTCTTTAAACTCTTTGTATGTGGAACACCTATTTTCATGTTAAAGTAGGCTGAAGAAAGAAGGGAGTCCAGTGTATACTAAATAGATTTCATTTTTAAGATAAGAGATGCATTGAAAGTACCTAGAAACTAGATTCTAGAACCTGATAGTATTTATGTTTTTCACTTTATATCAGAAGAATAATAATCGCTTCTTGGCCTTTTGGCAAAGAACAAGTGTAGAAGAATAAATCTATCAGTCAGGATCATGACATCAATACAACAGTTTTTTAAATTCTGGCTTCTTTCATAGCTTTGCTGCTTCTCTTTAAGATGTCTCATTGTTCAGATGACTTGTGTCTGTCATGAACAGCAAGAGTCTTTCTGGAGGCGGTAGAAGTTTCCATGTTTACCATACCACAGATGAAAATACTCGTTTTTTTTTTTTTTTTTGTCTTTTTGAGACAGGGTCTCGCTGTACAGTTCAGGCTGGCCTTGAGCTCAGTTTTGCAGCCCAGGCTGGTCTCGAACTCTCACCGATCCTCCCGCCTCAGCCTGCTGAGTGCTGGGATTACAGGCATGCGCCACCACGCCTGGCTCATAAGGTAAACCTTTAACTCCTTAGTTTTGATGCTTCATGCTTTTTAATTTCAGTATCTCCTATTAAGTCTTCATCTCCTGTTAGCTCCTTTTTTTCTTCATTAGGGCAGAAATTTATTTATTTTTATTACTATATATTTGTGGTACATAGTGATTACATGGATCATGGAAAGTTGGTACATATGTTACCAAGTTTTGGGTACTGGAGTCTCTTTCTTGAGGAAGTAGAAGATAATAGGCTCTGCAGAGTAAATTTGGACCAAGTAAAAGTTGGAAAAAAATAAAAAAAGAAAAAAATATACCTGATAACATACACAGAGAGTACATCCTAATTTACGTACTCCTCTTCTGCTCTCATGATCTTTTAATCTTAATCATTTAGATTTAGACTGTAAGGGAAATTTAGCAGATCGTAGTTACTATTATTCTTTAGACAGGAGTTTATTATCAGTAAGAGACTAGCTTGGTGATATTGTGTAAGAGGAGTCAATGACAGTCTTTTGAGTAATTTCTTTTAAAAGTACAAAACAGCAACAACAAAAAATAGGTTACAGAGCAGAAAGAAGCTGTGGAATCTAAAGTAGGTTTTCTGGAGGCATTTAACCCCATGATCCAATGGTCTGAGTTTTCATTCACTGTTACCAAAAGTAGAGAAACTGCTAAGTAACATTGCAAGCAAGCAAGCAAGCAATTGAGGCCACGCCTGAACATGAATATTGTTATGGCTCTTGCTTTTACTCTCCTTTGGTGACTTTTTCAACACCTAGCAGTCATGTAACGATTGGTTTTGAGAAAAAAAAAAAAAACAAAAACAAAAACATTAATAGGGGGTTGACAATGCAAATAGAAAGCAGACTTCTTAACTGACCGGGTAATGTTACACACAGAAAAGCTGGTGGCTTCAATGTTGTGGTAGACATATAGAACCCGTGGTCATTGTTCTCCTCAAGGTTGCCTTTTGTTGTTAATTGCTTAGCATAAGGCAGAGATGGTAGGCTATGCCTGAAAAGGACAAAGTACCATTAAATGTACTAACTCAGCACTTAAAAAAAAGCTATAACTACCAAGGCCATCTCAAGCAGGAGTATTCTTTTATGAGACTAAAGTTTAAAAAAAATGAAAGAAAAAGAAAAAGCAGCAACAAACAAAATTTCATTCCAGCAAATCCAGCTTCAGTTGGACATTCTAAAGTAATAAATATGTACGAAACCAAGTGTGCTTAAGCCAAGCACTGCAGCACAGTCCTACTGAAAAATACTTGTGGAGGAGAGAAATAGAAGAATACAAGATTAAACTAGTCAGTTTTATGTGTAGACTACGTTGTGTGCATATGGTGAATGTACAGTCAAAACAACCTTCAAAGCCACTTAAAATTTCCTGTGAAATATATATATATATATATATATATACTGTTTTTCAAGAAGTCTGCAGAAGTTGGCAGCTCTTTGTCCAGTGTTGCTTTAAAAAAACCAACAAAAACAAACAAGTAAACAAACAAAAACCAAATAGAGGGTATTTGCTGTGTTCCTTTTAGTGACTCATGGTAGAAGACCAGAATTGGAAGAACTGCTTTTTATTCTGGGTCATAAAACCAATTTTTATTAGTTCCATGAGGAAAAATGTCTCTTTGATCTTTTATAGGTAAATGAGAAAGATCTTTGTTTTTCAAATAAATCCTTGAGTAACAAAGAAATTTGAAGGATGTCCCCCACTCCCCCCCAGAAAGGTCCATCTTTCCCTCATTGGTCCTGCCATGATTTTTTTTATAGAATTGCATTAAAATGTATTTTAGTCCAATCATGACAGTTTGGGACAGTGTTCCTTGCATTCCTTTCATATTTCTTTTTATGTATTGTGAAGCAGCTCTCTCTTTAGCTCTGATTTTCCTGTTGTGTGTGTGCTGTTTGTATGTGCACATGTATGCACACATGTGCATCTGCCATCTCAGGTGTCTCTCTGCTTAGATTCTCCTACATTGTGTAGTGGGCACCTGCCTCAGATTCTTAGGCTCATTTTCTCTTCATCTTCGTCATCCTACTCACCCCTTCCTGTGCTCTGAATTTTTCTCACTTTGCTCAAGTAGGATAATAATTAAATTCCGAGCCAGTTACTTTTGTCCTTCTTATTTTTTATTTTATTTTATTTTATTTTATTTTATTTTATTTTATTTTTTTGAGACAGAGTCTCACTATGCATTTCAGGCTGACCTTGAACTCACTTTGTAGCCCAGGCTGGTCTTGAACTCGCACCGAGCCTTCTGCCTCAGCCTCCCGAGTGCTGGGATTACAGGCGTGCGCCACCACGCCCGTCTACTTTTGTTCTTCTTAAAAGCTGCCTTAATATAATGGCAAGTACCCCAAGGTGTGATGGAGGGCCAGGTTTGTTTACTGTAATTAATTAATTTTACGGTACTGGGGATTGAACTCAGGACCCTGCACTTGCCAGGCAAGCACATTCTCTACTGAGCTGTCTCCCTGGCCCTGAAGACCAGATTTAGAATCAGGTCCATATGTTTACTGTGACTGAAAAAGACATCTCACATACTTGAATTTTACTTTTCTATAATGCAAAGGAAGAGTGCCAAATGGTGCTGGCTATTTAGATAAATTAGAATTTCCTGTTCTTATTATATATAGACTGTGTCTTCTATAGAAGTTTTCTTAGTGACTAACATTTCCCTGACAACTTTGGAGTTTGTTCTCCTATTTATTCAGGTATTGCTGATTGTTTTACAGAGCCACTCTCTAGCCAGCCTATGCTTTCCTTTCTGATCAGGCATTCAGTCAAGTAAGGTTGTTACAGTCCCCTCAAGACGTCTATCTCAGTTACTCTTCTCATTGCCAAATATGCGACACTCAAGATGAAGGAAGGAAAGGTTTATTTAGCTCACAGCCATTGGAGGTTTCAGACCATACTCAGCTGGCTCCAAGGCAGAGGGGCCCATGGTAGAGAGCAACCTTTCCTGGTGGCAGCAAAGAGGAAGAGCCAAATGGAGGAGTGACAGCAACCATGATGGCTACGAAGAGCAAGTCTGTCTCCCGTAAGATGCATTCAGGCTCTCTGCCCCAGGCTGGGTCTAGTATTCATACTCATAATCCCAGCAGCACTCACACCCGTAATCTCAGTGGATCATGAGTCAACCACAAATGCTAGAAATCTCCCCCGTGACTGTATGAGACTTTGGGGGGATAACTAGACACAAACCGTAACAACATCCTTTGTGGCATAGCAGAACTTTCTGACAGAGAGCTATTGAATAATGGGAGTTTTTCTCTTCTCAATGTCCAGCTTAGTGGAAATTCTTTCCTATGTCTCAATTCTTTGAGAATACTGATTTATCTTTAGACAGAATGTAAGCTGTGTATCCATTCTGTAAAGCATTTAAGTGTCTGTCTGGCCATAGCAAGATGACTTAACTTGGGGTTGCTGGTTACATCTTAGATAGTTTTGTTAAGTGCTGATAGTCACCGTGCACTCTGTGTGTTATGTGGGGTGTGCATGCATGTGTATGTGGGCCAGCTTGATGTTTTTGTGGCCCTAGGAATTGAACCTAAGAGCTCCTGCATGTGAGGCTGGGACGGTACTGAGCTATAGTCCTGGCCCATTCATTTTGCTGTTTATTTTGATGCAGAGTTTTAGTAAGGTAGGCTCCACCTTACAGTTCTCCTAAGAAGTTGGGCTTCTAGGCATGTGCCATGATGCCTGTATGTCTGTTTTTAAGTCAGGAACAGAGAATAAGAAATCAAGGAGAACAGAGAGAATTAGACATTTTAAAATTAATTAAAATCTGCTCGAGCTGGGCGTGGTGGCGCACGCTTGTAATCCCAGCACTCGGGAGGCTGAGGCAGGAGGATTGGTGCGAGTTCGAGACCAGCCTGGGCTACAAAAGTGAGCTCAGGACCAGCCTCAACTGCATAGTGAGACCCTGTCTCAAAAAGACAAAAAAAAAAAAAAATCTGCTTAAAGTGACATTTGTCAATAATTTGATAAGTCACAACTTTTTTAGAAATCTGTAAATTCGTCTTTCTGCTCTACTACCCACAGATCTTGGGAAACATCCAACAGCAGGTGTCCCCAGAGCTGGTCTTGCTTCTTAGCTGCTGTTGTCTGTCAGCAGTGGTTCTGGGCTCCTTTTAAGGAGCTGATGAAGAAGGGATTATAGAGGGAGGCAGGAGGATAGGGAGGAGAAATATATATATATATATATATATATATATATATATATATATATATATATATATATATGTAGTGTTGACATATGTATGTATGTATATGTATCCAGGCATTCCCAAAGCCTTCCAACTATTTCCCTGATGTGGTCGTAGTTTCCATGGAAGTGGACTCACCATCATCAGCAGGAATCTATTTCTGCTGTTGGCTTTCCGTTCTTATTTGTTTGTTACTATGGAGATAGCCTAGAAAGTGGCTGGAAAGCCCAAAAGTTTAAAAACCAGTACTTTGATTACAAAATCTGGGTATAACCATGTTTAAACATAGGTAGGTGTTTCATAATTCTGCATTTTTGAACCTAAAGTTATTTTGTGAGGCAAGTTTATTTTTCTTTTTGAGTAGAGCAGATTTTGCTTAAACACAGTTAAAAATTTAAAAAAAAGGAAAACAAAGTACATAGTTTTTGAACCCGATATTTTATTTATTTATTTATTTAGAAACATTTTAAATGGGAATTTAAATTTGGAGTTGAAAGGTGTCATCTGAACTGAGAGAAGCTAATGACAGGAAGTAACCATGCCCAGAAGAGCAGACACAGAGGGAAGGACAGGTCCTGCGCAGGAGTAGTGAGCGGCTGTTACCAGTGGGGCACATTTTCTCTTCAGAGTGTAGCTTAGTTAGGTGGTGTTCATGGATTCTTTGTATCTGTTTGCCAAGTGGGTAGAGAATCCCGTGTAGGTCTGGCCTTTTGTATTTAGACCTTCATGCTATACTTTGACTCCTTCTGTAATGCATCAAGTTCTTAACATATATTTACGTAAGAGAGGGTCAGAATTGGATAAATGATACTCTTGTGGGGTAGTAGTTAGATATCATTGAAATCAATTTTTATGCCTTCTCCAATTTTACGTATGTCTTTACAGTTAGAAGTAAACAAGCAGTGCATTGGGTGAGCAGAAGTTACTTTTCAGATTGGTTTTAGAAGATGTGTGCGTTTGTCACCAGGCCAGCCTCTCATGTCTCTTAGGAGAGTCCAGCCCCACGCGCCGCGAAGCTGTGAAGAGGAGGACGGCCGAGTACCTCCTGCGGGTGGAGAGCATCTCCGGCCTCTACAGGAGCCCGCGGCTGGATGGTGGATCTCAGGTGCGTCCTGTGCTGTGTCTGCATTTCCTTTAGCGAGTTTTTGTAATCTTGTCTCTTGGCTTTATTTCCAATTGAAGTATTTAAGAAGCTTAGTTTCTGGAATTTTATCGGTAATTTTCTTAAGTTATTGGTAGAAAGAAGAGCAATCTTAGCCCATGTGGAGTAACATGGGATTTGTTTTCTCATTTTCTTGGCCCTTTCTTAGTCCCTTTCTGTACCTTTAATTTTCCTCATCTCTGGCATGACATTAATTTATATCCTTACATCAGTCTGTAGCTGGGAACCTGGATATTGGGGACTGTAGGTACAAAGTGAAAAATCTGTGGAAGAAGCCAAGTTCAGCAACACTGGTGTACTGGGATGTCAGTTTTGAAGTTTTGAGTGTCTATATTTTTCTTTATTATTGTGTTTTCCTTTCTGGCTTCATTGCATACTTACTTTCCCTGGCAAGGATGATTATCTTGTGGACTGAGAAGGAGTTAGTCTTGTCCAGATGGGGTTGTGAACCACAAACAGTGCAACGTGGGTATCTTTGGAGACACAAGATCCCAAGCCCTAGCCGGTCCCAGAAGCCAGAGCTCCATCAAGCATAGCACCAGTAGGTAACATCAAATGGTACTCAGAGGAAACAGGGCATGGTGCATGAAAGAGGGAAGGTGAGGTACACACAACTTCAAGAGCAAAATCCAAACCCACAAAATAGTAAAAGAAAACTCAAAACAGAAACATAGGAAAGCTTCATGGAGCCTAGTAAATAGGTTTTAATTAGTGTGTTAAATTCAATGCCATTATAGACAGAGGCTGTTAAAGCAGTGTGAGGTTACAGTGGGGTGACAGAAATGCATGCTACTAAAAGAGTGCTGAGTGTTGCTACTGCCACCACCACTGCCACCACCACTGCCACCACCACTGCCACCACCGCTGCTACCACCATGGCCGTTGCTGCCACCACCTCAGGCTTTGAAGATGGTTGGGTCGTCAGACTTGGTGTCTTCTGCTTATTACAGTCTTTACTCTGGCTGAATGCAGCCGCTCTTTCGTCCCTCAATATCAGCTGTTACAGAGGCTAATAAATACAACTGAAAAATCTTACTTTTTTCATAAGGCAGTGATACATATTGGCCTCTCCTCTTGTGAAACAATGGGTTTGAGTTACCCCTAAGGATTATATTTTATGAGTAAGAATTAATCCCCTTATCTCTTTTCTTACTTTGTCATCTTAGATTGCTACATTTGCTGTTTTTTAGTTTTTTCATCAAGGCAAAAAACAAAATAAAACAAAACAAAACAAAACCAAGAACTCCCCCCCCCCCACTATTGTACGGTGTGGTCTATAAATTCTAATTTTACTCTTAAAATTCTATGGATTTCACCGTCCAATGAAAAGATCTATAGGTTTCTACCCAATTTAAATGCTGCATATGAGAAATATAAGATTTTTTTAATTGATGACTTTATTTCACAATCTTTTTTTGTTCCTTTCTCTGATCTTAAACTTACAGACATTTAAAGTAGAAAGAGAAGTTCAATGATCACTTCGCCTTGGTCTGTCCCTTACACCATGTTCACCATTCCTGTCTTTGCAAGAGGAGTCTCCTGAGTCACTGTTTTCATTCGCTTCTTTCCCATAATCAGTGGCTTTTCTTCTTGGCATTTAAGGCTTTTAACTTTTAGACTTCTTAGTATTAAAGGCCTATAATGGTGGACCCTGAGTATGCAATCTTATTTTCGGCAGTTTTAAAATTTGAATTTTTTCCCACAAGACCAGTACCTTTTCAGTCTTTTTTTTTTTTTTTTTTTTTTTGAGACAGGATTTCACCTTGTAGTTCAGGCTGGTGTTGGACTCACTTTGTAGCCCAGGCTTATCTCCAACTCACAGTAATCCTCCTGCCTCAGCCTTCCAGTGCTGGGATTACAGGCATATACCACCATTGCCCTGCTCCTTTTCAATCTTACATGTACTGGTCCTTTTCTTTGCTTAATTTTCACATAAGTTTTATTTTATTTTGTGTTGTGTTATTTTACTGGAGATAGGGTCTTACTACATAGTTCAGGCTGACCTTGAACTCGCTGTATAGCCCAACCTGGCCTCAAACTCACATCGATCCATCTGCCTCACTCTCCAGTGTGCTCCCACACCCAGCTCCATGTAACATTCAGTCATGGTTAGGACCACTTAATTATGAGATCCATGACTTATATCTTAAATAATACTATTTAAGTATAACTGTTTCTATAGCCCTGTATTTCAGGTGAATGTTTTATTTTTGTTTAACTTTCATGAATCTGGCTTGACTCTCCAAATAAATATGAACTTCTGGAAGTTTGGGATCACTCATACTGTTTAATGATTTATGTCCTTTTCAGATACTATGCACATAGTAGGTATGGAGTAATTATTTAAGGGAATGGCAGAGGTTTTTGGAGTTTCCTTTCATCACTGCTGAAATTGGTGAAGTAGGTACATTTCTTTGGAAACTGAAAGATTGGTAGTCTCAGGGAATAAAAAGTTTTAACTGGGAGGTAGGTATGTTGGAGGCATTTGGCCATTATTCAAAAACAAGCCTCAAGGGTGAAATATGAAGTGTTCTTTGTGCTCTGTCACTTCCCCAGACACTGCTTTTGCCAAAATCCCAAGATGTTCTCACTCCGTTTTAGAAAGGTTGGGGCAGTGGCAGTGGCGGTGGCAGTGGCAGCAGCGGCATCTTTGCCCCTTTGAGTTGCAACAGGAAGACTGTGCACTGGTGAGCAGAGCTGAGATTCTGCCCACCCCATTCTGCGCTGCTTAGTTCATCTGTCAGTGGGGATGGTCTTCGTTACTTTTCTCTTGGTCCTGAGACAAAATACCCAACGCCCAAAGCTAAGGGAGGAAAGGTTTATTTAGCTCCCAGTTTGTGCAGGTTTCAGTCTGTACTTGGCTGGCTCCAAGGAAACAGGCACATGGCAGAGAGCAGCAGTTTGTGGCAGTTTAAGACAGAAAAAGCAACAGGAGAGCTTGAGATAAGCTTATTTCTGTATCCAGACTGCTTCAATTAGGGTGGTACCCATCCAATCAGAAGACTGATCTAGCCAGCCATCACTCTCCCTTAATCCAGGCATTGCACGAGGAATCTCTTAGCCACCTCTGTGATGGAGTAAAGGTGACAGAAGGATGTTGACACAAACCGTAATGGGGACCAACAGGAACTTCTGTATGTACCACAATCAGGGTGGGGCCAAGGGTAAAATCAAGTAACACAATGTAAGTTAAGATCGACAAACTAGTTTTGCTCTGTATCTGTTTTCATATATACTGTATTGAAATACCTTGATAAATGCTTTTAAATCTTTTAAATATTCCTCCTAGATTTTAACCTTTTTTACTACCTCATGAAAGAAGACATTAAATAAGTATATTTTTAGACATATCCAAATAGTCTCTAGCTTCAGAGATCATTAGCATATGATCCAGTTTCCATTACCACTAACTTTCTCATCTTTAAAAACACAAAGAATATCTTTTGTAAATGTTATTTTATGTATACTGCAATTAGAATTTGTTATATCTAAAAGCAAACAACAAACAAAAAACCGAGAGCAGTTAGTATTGCCACCTGTAATACATTTTATAGATGGTAGTTTTCCTAGCTGTAAACACTAATTTGTGTGGGCAGGGGCTGGGGAGATAGCTCCATGGTACAAGTGCCTGCCTGGCAAGTGCAAGGTCTTGAGTTTGAACCTTGGTTCCGCAAAAACAAAACAAAAACTAATTTGTGTGGGCAGCCTTCCTCCCTAGCTACCTTCCTCTTCCTCCTGCTCATCTCTGTCCTCCCTCCTCCCGGTAGACCAGACCCTAGCAGCATGCCAGGCACCAGCCTGTGTCTTCACTGTGGAAGGGACATGCTTCCTGCCACCAGCAGTCCCTCTTTGGCCACACCAGTCTGTACAGGGACTGAAAGTGTATCTGAAATGATGCCTTAGTAGTTCTGTCCTCATGGAAGTGGTCAGTGAAGACGCTTTGTCTTCCGTTCATGGGGTCAGACTGTTTCCTCTGTGTCCTAATAGATTTTTGGCAGTAAGATCTGTTCTAAGTATCCATTGAAGTTTTATGTCTCTTCATCCTTTACAGCCTGTCATTTTAATGTAAGAGTGAATAGAGCAGGACTTTCTAGTTGTAAATAGCACATAAATGTGTCCTCAGAGAGAGTGTATATTGTTCTTTTGATTATTTTTAGGTCTCCTGAAGTTAATAGACTTGTTTTCTACATCATAGATATTCAAAGAAAAATTTCTTTCTCCTATGAAGCATCTGTTATACACCTTCAGTTTTAATAAGTTGTAGGTTGCATAGTGGAGTTTCTTAATGTTTCACCATTGGTAACTTTTCTGATTGAACTTGAGTTTACCAACTCATCTGAAGACATATTGTATGAATTTGTGAAGTAGCCTTAAGTGCTATAGTTTCATAAAGAGAGAGGATGGCTCCTGATCCTTCTTCTCCAGTTCTACCCAGTGATTCTTTGTTAGTTTTCCCCTGCTAAAGTATTGCTGAACCATCTGGGGTTAATAGTAGTTTGTAATTGACTGTTGGCCCAGTTTCCAATTATTTACAAAGTTTCTTGATAGCTATGTAGCCTTAAATTAAATCTTACTGTAGAAGCTGGATCAGCTCATTAATGTTTCTTTAAAAATTTATGATTTATTTACCTGCAACTTTTTTCTTGCTTTTTCTTTTTCTTTATTTTTGATTTTTTTTATTTTGCATTACAGACAAACAGAAACCTCCTTTTATCTTTCCATTCTCTGATTTATGATAAATTGAGTTTCCTTTGGCCTGGCATTTGCTTCAGCAGGCAGTCTTCCTTCAAGTACCTCCCTGATTGATGTGTAATCTTTGATATCTTCCATTAGCCTCCAGGATCACTAAGTTCAAGGCCCCCTTGGAACCTAAGGAGCCCTGCCGAGGAGCTGAAGGCCTTCAGAGTCCTTGGGGTGATTGACAAGGTAATTCTTCAGTGTCTCTTCAAGAGTTCAGTCATAAATCCGACTGCATGCTGACATTCTGTCTTTGAAGCTTTGGATCTTAAGGATATGAAACAAAGGGAGAAAATGACTCAAATGCATCTGCACTTTAAAATAACAAAAGCAGAAGAGAAAAAGCTTTTATCTAAGCAATTCATGTAAGGTCATGCAAAATATATTTGAGCTGAAGGAGAAGGTGCATATTTGTTGGCGTTCAGTTGAGTAAGGGGTTTTATTTTATAAAAGTGGTAAAACAGGAAGACAGTTTGTGGTGGCTAAACTTGTGAGTCAGTACTGTTCAACACTGATGGGTACAGTCATTCTAATGATCAGAAAAGTGGCACAGGGGCTGGGGAGATAGCTCCGAGGCACAAGTGCCTGCTGGGCAAGTGCAAGGTCGTGAGTTCGAACCCTGGTCCCACAAAAAAAAAAAAAAAAAAAAAAAGAAAGAAAAGTGGCACAAATATCACGTACTGAGTATGTTGTGTATCAGACCTTATATTAGGTGTTGCATATAAGACAGCTTACTTGATTTTTTCCAAAATCCAGTTATGGTGTGTGGGAAGGTGTTAAATATATGATGTAACTTGTCTCAAACAGTTCATTGAGAATTCTGAGATTTAAACTGTGATCATTGTTGAACCCTAAATTTTGCTTTTTTCCAGTGTACTAACAACCACACACACCACTGCACATACACACACATATACACACACTCTTTTATACTTGGAATAAACAATACTTTCCTAATAGATGTCTTGCCATCTATGCAATTTTGGAGACATCTCAGATATGCCAAATAGTAACAGTACTATACCTGGTGATAATTTCTAATTGCAACTTAAAATCTATAGTCAGTAAACCATGTTTTAAATATACTTGATCTACCACTTTATAATCATAGTAAAAGCTAATGCCTTATTTAATATTAAGCTATAAATTTCAACCTTTTCATCATTGAGTATCTTTTCTGAAGCACCCTGATGTTCATTTGTGGCACTTCTTGTGTTCTTAAATATATATGTGTCCTTTGTTAGAATAAAAAATATGCAATATGTTTTGGGGATTTTGGATAATAATTAATGGTTTGAGGTATTCTCAAGGGAATGCTGTGTAGCACATTTCATGAAGCTCTGTTTTGTTCTCACAGGCATCACTTTTCTCTAATTTATGTGGTAGAAGTTTGAATTTAAGAATTCTAAGATGTGTAGTTGGACTTTTTTGTTGTTGAAGAGTCTGAAATGTTCCCTTAACCATTTTTTCTGTAGCCTTTTCATTCTGAAAATGTGTATGAGAGTGGATAGAAATAAAATGGTAATGGAGTCGTTTCTAGTATGCAGGTTTCTGAGCAGATGACTCCTTTCTGGCCACACAGCTTCTGCCTTCTCTCTGAGGTTTTCTTGAACACTATGTGATCTTTCATTGTTGTGCTGTAAGCTTCAGATCGCCCACAAGTCCTGCTAATGAGTGTGCAGGTTTGTCTAAAGGACTCTGGCAGCGGAGGCATCCCGAATTCTGCTTCGCTGCCCATCTCCTTATTATTTATTTTCTTAACCTGGGAAGTGTGATTGGTGTTTAGCAGGTGACATTTTTTAAAGTAGAAGAACTAAGGAAATATGTGTCTCGGGGATTAATAAGCTTTGCATATAATGTTTTAGAATTTATAATACAGTGTCTACAAAACATGCATAGGTAGATTTTTTTTAAAAAAATTGGAATTGTTCAAGGTGAATCCCTTTCTGTTTTACTGAGGAATATCTGACACAATATGTACAGAGAAGTATTTGTTGAATAAATGAATTGAAATATTTAAAATCTATCATAGATAGAGTGACACCTACTGGTGTCATGTGAGACTGCTACTTACTTGGTGTCATACAAGATGACTGACTTCTCAGTAGGCTTCATTACCCAGAGAAGCAGTAATTCTGTAGCTGTGTGTTGGCTTAGTATTCAAAGAGAAATAAATAACTTTTTATTCTCTAATTAGGATTATAAAATCCTTCATTAATGTAGTTATTTCACAAGGGATTTGAGCATTCAGGCTCTTGGAAAATAAGTAAGCTTGTGTGCATCCAGTTGTAAAAATGCTCAGGCTGGCAAAGGCCCTCAGATTCATAGAAGGCGCAGCTGAGGTTATCTCAGGTGAATCAGAATGCCAGGTTTTATTGGTAGGAAGGCAGTAAGTGATGAAAGCTGACAGTTACAATCATCAACAGGGTACAGTGAGAGCTAAGGAAAATAAGCTCAAGAACAATGAATTCTGCTTATGATTAGACGTACTTTTCAGATCGGGCAGAGTATCACATTCCTGTAGTGTGAGCACTAGGGAGGCTGAGGCAAGAGGATTACTGGGAGTTTGAGGTCAGCCTGGGATACGTAAGCGAGCTCAGCCTGTACTGAGTAGGAAGACCCTGTATTAAAAAGAGAGAAGAGAGAAAGAAAGAAAGAAAGTAAAACAAAACAAAGATACACTTTCCAAGAAATACTGTGTTTAGTCTGGGAACACAGCACAGTGGTAGAGTACATGCGTGGCACATGTGAGGCCCTGTGTTCTATCCCCAGCACCATCACATGCATGTGCATGCATGTACACACACATGCACACATATAGGCATTCACATGATTAATGTTTTGGTCAAAAAGGCAGACTGGATTTCTTTAGATCTTATGGCGTTTTGTTCGTAGAGATATTCAAGTGGAGGCTGAAGATCAGTGGGGGGAAGTCAGTAGAGGGAATTCAGACACTCACGTTTTTATGTTGGATGACTTTTACAAATTTAAGCTCTCTGATTCATTTACACATGGTCTTCCTGTAACAAAGCAGGGGAAAGAAGAAATTAGTGCAAGAACTATGTTAGAATAAGGAGGACCGATTCCTGTTATTTTCACACAGGGTTTTGCATATTTAGTTATAATATTTTGTGTTGTGTGTGTAATATATATGATATGAATATGTGGAATGTGTTTATGGTCTTATGTATAAGGATTATTTATATATAGGTAATTTGTAATTGTGCAGGAGGTTTAGATGGGTCACTTGATCAGTAGTAGGACACTCAAAAGCCAGAGTGTTTCTGAGAAAGTTCACGTTATATAAAATAACTTACAAAAGGCTAAAGGAGCCCACAGTGCAGTTAACAGTAATGTACCAATTATCAGTTTCCTGGCTTTTATATTGTATTATAGCTATAGAAGCTGTCCCTCTTGGGGGAAGCTGAACAAAGGGTAAATGGGACTCTTTGTACTATTGTTGCAACTTCCTGTAAGTTGAAAGGAGTTAAAAAAAAAAACAAAAAAACTGAAGGGAGTGCTGCCTTGAATACCACAGTAATAATACCAAGATTTGTCCCTTCACTGCCAGTTAACACTTTTGGCTTAAGTGTCACCTGTGTGTTGTCCTATGTCTTAGTGTTCACATAGAAGATGGATAAAGATACTGCTATGTTGTAACAAACAGCTGAAATAGGTTGCTTTGCAAATAAAGAATATAGGAAAACCACCACTATTTATTGTGTCTAATGAGGCTACTAGCCTCCAGGTGTTTTTTTTTTTTTTTTGTGTGTGTGTGTGTGTGTGTGTGGTGGGACCAGGGTTCGAACTCACAACCTTGCACTTGCCAGGCAGGCATTCCAAACCCCCCAGTTTTATCTGATATTTTGTCTCAAAAGGCATTGTTTAGGTTAGCATGTTATTGGACAAATACTGGGAGGTTTTTTTCTTTTTTTATGTATTTGCCACAGGATCTCTTACTATGAAGCTCAGACTCATAGTGATCCTGTTTTTTCCCTGCCTTCCCAGTACTGGTATCACAGCTGTACGCCACCATGCCCATTCTCGGTGGCTGGCTCATTGTGTCTCAGGGTGGGACTGGTGAGGCATTCGGGACCAGGGAATGCTGGAGATTTGTTTTGTAGCTGAAATATGAATGAGAAAATTTGTGGGGGTTGTTCAAATTGCGTGGATCTTGAAAGATTGGCACTTGCTTTCCTTAAGGTACCCAAGCAGTATTGTCTATGAAAATAATGTATCAATTTTTGGATGTTTTCTCACTTAGAGAACATTGAGTTAAACTAGTTTAAGCCGAAAGGATTCCTATTTGTTCTTCATCTAAATAATGTGGCCAAAATATTATCTTGTGAATGGTATCATGTGGCAATAAAGTTTACTTTTGCTTCTGGGAAAATCTCGTAGAGATCCTTTTCCGTATTGCTTCAGCTAAAGAGGGATGAACTCTGGATATTATATAGAAAAAAAAGATAAGGCTGCTGAAAACTGGAGAGGAAAAGGAAGACTGGCCACTGAGCTCAAGAACCACAAGGTGGTGACTTCTCTGGTTTTGTTTTTTGCCTTGAATGTTTCAGATTGGATGTTGGAAAAAGGTCTAAGTTGGATAAGCCAGATGATGCAGGCCAAAACAAAACACCCTAAACAAAGGTCTGTTCTTTCTGGCCAAAGCTTAGAAAGGCAAAAAAACTTTAACCAAAAACAATGCACAATAGCTGCTGTGTTTTGGACCAACACCACAGAAAACTAATAGAGGCCAACTGGGGCTTTTGTACCTCTGTCCTTGTCAGGATGGAGCCAGGTGCCCTGGTGCCCCTGCTGGCCCAGGGTCAGAGGAAGCTTCCTAGAGATTCAGGACCTTGACACTACCCCATGTAAAGACAAGTAACATGGCACCTTCTTCTTCCAGGCCAGTGTTGTATGAGTGAAGGTCTGAGCTGCTACCTTTGTTGAGCAGTAACCAGGAGCTCCACTTTCTTTCATCAGATAGCAGTGAAGGCTGAACGGGAAGCCTGAATGCCGCCAACAGAGTAATTATTGCCTTCCCCATCAGAGTGATGGCAGAGGGTAGGGGCCCTGCACACTTCAGTAAGATTGTGAGCCTAGTAACATAGTACTGAAAAGTCTAGCTTTTTGTGGAAAGGCAACTGTCTTACAAGACCTAACAAGATCTCAACCTGAATGAGAATCGAAAGCCCTCTAGTGCCAACACTGAAGTGACATAGATGTTAGACTTATCTGAGGACTTTAACAACAGCCACCATAAATGTGATTCTGCCAGGCATGGTGGTGCCTGCCTGTAATTCCAGCACTTGGGAGGCTGAAGCAGGAGGATCCTTGCAAGTTAGAGACCAGCCTGGGCTACAAAGTGAGTTCAAGGCCAGCGTGAACTGCATAGTGAGACCCTCTTTGCAAAAAAGACCAAAAGAAAAAAAATGTGGTTCACTAACAATTACACAGAAGGTAATGAAAAAAAAAAAAAATAGTCTTAGCAAAGAAATAGCTGTTATGTATGACAAAGTATATATCCCAAATGTAAATTTTAGAACTGAAGAATACAATAATGGAAACAACTTAATGGGCTCAACAGTGAAATGGGTAAGACAGGAGAGTTTTTCACCTTGAAAAGAGACCAGTAGAAATTGCACAATCTGAATAGAGTGGAAAAAATGTATGGAGCCCAAGAAACACGGTCAACTAAATAAAAGGAGCTAATGGCTTTCACTGGGCTTAGAGAAAAATGAAGACAGGAAACCATGCATAAATATAAACCTACCAGTTCAGAAAGTTGAGTGAACCCCAAGCAAGAACACGAAGAAATTCATGGCAAAGCCCATCAAAATCTCACTTTAAAAAAACCAATGACAAGGAAAAAGAATTTCAAAGCAATATGGGAAACATCACTTTACCTATAAGAAAATAAAACAATGCTAAAAACAAAAACAACAACCAAAACAAAGCAAAAACAAACAAACAAAAAACAGTTCCAATGACAATGAATTTCTTGTTAAGAGACCACAGAGGCCAGAAAGACACAGTGTCACATTTAAGTGCAGAAAAGATAGAACTGTAGCCCAGATTTTATAGACTATGAAAGTAGGAAAGGTAATAGAAAAATATGGCAGATCTTAAAATTAAATTTGATGACAGAAAAAGACATGTTGCCAATAATCCCCTTCGATATGCTCCACGTGCCTCGAACATGCTTATCTATCATTCTTGCCACTTTCTGAAGTGGCTGTAGAATTCCTTCCTGAGTAGCTTTTTGAAGTGTGATAAAAACCATGGTGAATGCTGCCAAGTGCCAATCAACAGAAAGGCAGACTTGTAAAAACATGACATTGTGTCCCCATTTTTATTTTTTTGGATCTGACACTGTGCAACCTCTGCCTCAAAGTGACCATGAAAGGTTAAGTGTTTTGTGTCCATTTTGGACATTGAGGCAGCGATGACACTGCAACTCAGGACACTCACGAGAGAGGACTTCCAGAACTGCTTAAGAAATGTCAAGAAGGTTGGGATAAATGTTCAAAGCAAGGAGCTGTTTGGAACTTAGTAGTGGTGGGGTATCTTTTACTTTAATTTTTAAAAATTTAAACGCATACTGTATTTTCTATCGCATCTCATGTCTTTCAGTAATGTAGGGGAAATCAAACTATTCTTAAATGAAGAAACAAGAAGAACTTGCCACTAACAAATCTACTGTTAAAGAAGAGCTAAAGGCAGTCTTCTAAAAAGGAAAGGATAAAAGCAGGAATCTTGGACTATTAGGAAGAAAAAAATTACAGTGGAGAAGAAAGAGTACCATATTAGTAAATAAAACAGACTTCCTTTTTCTAGTCTGAACGAAAATGCTAATATTATCTGATGTAATTCTACATGTATGTAGAGAAAAATATTTATAACAGTTATAAATGAGGGAGAGTAGAGATTTCTTTGTAAGGGAGAAAAGTTTTCTACCCTTAGCTTGAACGACAAAATGATATTTCTCACAGTTATTTATGTATGTATTATGTATTAACTAGTGAATCAATTAAAATTTGTACAAGATACACTAAAAACTATAGATAACTAATGTGGAATCCAAAAAATTCAGTTAATTCATAAGACAGGAGTAGAAAACAAAAACATACAAATTTAAGTCCTAACATATCAGTTACATTAAATGTAAATGATATACCAATTAAAGAAAGTAGAGATTAGCAGTGTTTTAAAGGTAAGACTCAACCATATGGTATCTAAAGAATCTTACTTCAAATATAATGTTATAGATAGGTTGAAAATAGAGTAGAAAATAACTTACCATGTAACCATTTGTTATAGTTTGTGTCTAGGTGTCACCCCTAAAGCCCCATGCAGTCATGGGGTGGCTTCTAGAGTTTATGATTAATTAATGATCCAGTGCTAGGATTATGGGTGTGAGTGCTACACTTGCCCTGGGACAGGTAATCTGCATACAAATGTAAGGAAGGGATTGACATTTGAGAGCTGCCCCAGATACTGCTCCTCCCTTTGTTCTTTTTTGTTTTTCACTGCCTTGAGCTGCTGCCGTCTGTCTTGTGTCATTTTGCCTTGGAGCCAGAAGAGTGGGGACAGAAACCTCCACTAGCTGTGAGCTAAATAAACCTTTCCTTCCTTAGTTCTGGGTGCTGGGTATTTTGTCTCAGCAAAGACAGAAAAGTAACTGAGACTACATTAATAAAGAAAATATTAGTCGGGCGTGGTGGCGCACACCTGTAATCCCAGCACTCGGGAGGCTGAGGCAGGAGGATTGATGCAAGTTTGAGACCAGCCTGGGCTACAAAAGTGAGCTCAAGGCCAGTCTGAACTGCATAGCGAAACCTTGTCTCAAAAAGACAAAAAAAAAAAAAAAAAAAAAAAAAAAAAAAAAAAAAAAAAAAAAAAAAAAAAAAAAAAAAAAAAAAAAAAAAAAAAAAAAAAAAAAAAAAAAAAATATATATATATATATATATATATATATATATATATATGCATGCAATGTGTTGACTTTTATTTTATTTTATTACTTTTTTTTTGTGGGACCGGTGTTCAAACTCAGGACCTTGCACTTGCCAGGCAGGCACTTGTGCCATGGAGCTATCTCCCCAGCCCCATCAACTTTTAAAAAAAGAAAGGGGAAAAGAAAAAAAAAGTAATATTTATTGAAAGTGTTAATGTTTGTTTGACCAATGTTATATACCTATTAGTCTAAACTGATCTGATGATGAAAATATGTAATATAACAATTGTTAAATTTAAACAATAAAAATATTAAATCATGTAAAAAAATATGAGTGACTACATTAACATTAGATGAACAAGACTTCAGAGCAAGGAATTGATCAGAGACAGAGGAACATCCACCAAGAGGACACTGTAGTCCTAAGTAGGAGTACACCAAGCGTTTGAGTTATAAAATAATATGAAGCAAAACCTTATGAAACTGAAAGGAGAAACAGCTGAATTTATAAGAATAATTGGAGATTTCACAGTCTTTCAGCCATTAACAACGGGACAGAAAACCAGCAAGGATCTAGAAGACCCTAATGGTAACATCAAACAAGATGACACAATTGACATTTATAGAGCCCTCACTCTCCCCTCAGCAGCAGAAAACCATTCTTTTCAAGTGTTTGTGAAGGCTGTACCAAGACAGATAATTTTTGAGAGCAAAAACCAACCTCAGCAAATCTGAAAGAACTGAAATACAGAGTGTGTTCTCTTACCACACCTAAATTAAATGGTTAGTATCAGGAAGATAATAGGGAACTCCCAAGTATTTAGAAACTGAAGGCCACATTTCTAAATAATCCATAGATCAAAGAGGAACCCTCAAAGGAACTTTTAAAAATGCATAAAATTGGGCTGAGGAGATAGCTCAGTGGTTTAAGTGTTTGCTAGGCAAGTTCAAGTGCCTGAGTTCAATCCCTGGCCTGCATGCCATGCTGGTCACTGAAACTGGACATGGTGTTGCATGCCTGTAATCCCAGCACTGGGGAGGCTGAGACAAGAATATCACTATTAGTCCAAGCTGCATAGTGTGTCCCTATTAATAAATAAATAAATAGTATATAATTGAGTGAAAGTAAAAGCAGAATATGTCAAAATTTATAGAACTAAGTTAAAGCTGTGCTGGGAGAAATTTGTAGTAGTAAAGGCTCATATCGATACAAAGAAAAAATTAGAATCAATAACCTAAGATGTTAAGCTAAGAAACTAAAAAAAGATGAAAACACACCTGAATCAAGCAAGAGGAATGAAGTAAAGTTCAGAACAGACATCAATTAAAATTGTAAATAATAAAATAGGGAAAATAAAATCTAGAATACTAAGCTGGTTCTTTGTGAATATCAATAAAATTGACAAACTGCTGGAAAAACTGACAAGAATGAAAAAGGACAGAAGACTCAAATTGCCATCATTATGAACGAGACAGAGAAAGATCATGCAGACAGCAAAAACCTAGCAAGAGAATATTCCAAACAAGCCTGCTCATGTGAATTTGATAATTTAGCTGAAATGGACCAATTCATGGAAAAGCGTGAACTGCCAGGCAGCATGGAATAGAAAGTTTAAGTAGCTCTAGAAATGTTCAGGGAATAGAACATATAATTAAAATATTCCTGAAGTGAAATCTTGAGGCTCACCAGAGATGCCACACCTTCAGAGAATTAACACTCAGCACACACGTTTTCTTCTTGAAAGTGGAAGAAGTGGGGACAAGCCCCAGCTCACTTACAAGGCCAGTTTTGCTCTGGTGGCAACAACAGCAACAACAACAACAAGCAGTACACATCAGAAAACTACAGACCAATACATACATGTAGACAAAAAATTCCATTCAAATATTATAAAGCAGAAATTAGCAATATCTAAAAACTAGGTACTATGCTCAACTAAAGTGGGTTCCTGGATACAAGCTGAAAAATCAGTCCATTTAATCAAGCCATATTAACAATATAAGGAAAGTGACATGATCACAACAATAATACAAGCATTTGAAAATTCAAATCCAGTTCATTTGAAAAAAAAAAGCTTCTCTAAAACCTGGAAATGGGGAGAAGCTCCCTTAACTTAGTAAAGAACAGATCCAGAACTCTTGAAACTATCACCATACTTAATGGTGAGTGTCTAACTGCTTTATCTACTTTATTCAATGTAGGACCCAAAGTTTCAAACAGCACTGTCAAGGAAAAAAAAGAAAAGGCATTGAAATTGGAACAGAAGACATTTACTTGTCCTTATGTAAACATAGTCTACACATAAGGATAACATAGTCTACACATAAGGAATTAGGATAGACATGGTGTCACATACCTGTAATCCCAGCACTCCACAGGCTGAGCCAGGAGGGTCACTGTGAGTTTGAGGCCAGCCTGGACTACATAGTAAATTCAAAGCCAATCTAACCTACATAGCAAGACCTGGTCTCAAAACAAAGAACAAAACAATCTACCAAGGAACTAAAATAAATTTAGCAAAGTTTCAAGATACAAAATATAATTAAAAGCCTGTTTATTTTTGTATACTGATGGCCTGTGAAAATTGGAATTAAACACGTTGAATTACTTGGCATGAATCTAACAAGATATGTATAGCACTGCTGTGTACATTTCATAATATGGATGAAAGAAATCAAAGCTATGTATAATCGAGGAAACATGTTTATGATCAAAAACTCAAATAGTGCCGATGTAAATTCTCAAACTGATGCATGGTGTTATCACATTTCCTCAAGTTCATAAGGTGTTTTGTAGGAACAGACTAGATTATTCAAAAATTTGCATTGGAAGTTACAGGAATTAGAATAGCTATAAATTATCTTGAAAGAAAACACTGATGTGGTCACTACTTCATTTTTTGTCTCATAGCTATAGCAATGAAGACTGGAGAGCTAGCTAGATCTGTGAAGTAGGGTGCACAATGCAGAAACTTCCCTGTTTAAAAAATTAAAAAGAAAAAATATTCCAAGCATTGATTGTTCCTTTTGATAGAACAGTAAAAATCAGCAGTATAATTATCCGACCTATCCTGTGTATATATGTATGTGTATATATTCCCCTTCTTTCTTTTTATTTCTCTTCTCTTCTCTCCTCTCCTCTCCTCTCCTCTCCTCTCCTCTCCTCTCC
>PVJA010030249.1:0-25960 GCA_004027025.1 Myocastor coypus | reverse complement strand
CCTGCCGGGCCCTATTCACTCATTTTTATGGCTGGCTCAGCCCACCCCGAGGACAGGGCTGGTGCAGCATATGGTGCTGGGGATCGAACCGAGGTCCCTGAAGCCGCCCAAGCTTTCCCAAGCAGACGCTTTAGACCACTGAGCCATCCTTTTGGGCCCGAAGCTAGATTTTTTGAAGCATGTTTTAAATACTAAGATCTTTCTGGTCACATTCTAACATCCTGTAGGAGATTGGTTTCTGTTTTTTCATTACTGTAAGAATTCCTTTATTTTATGTTATTTTATTTATTTATTTTTTTGGTACCAGGGATCAAACTCTGGACCTTGTACTTGGCAGGCAGTCACTTATGCCACTGAGCTATGTCCCTGGCCCTCTAAGAATTCCTTTTAAAGCCGGGCGTGGTGGCTCACGCCTGTAATCCCAGCACTTGGGAGGCTGAGGCAGGAGGATTGGTGCGAGTTCGAGACCAGCCTGGGCTACAAAAGTGAGCTCAAGGTCAGCCTCAACTGCATAGCAAGACCCTGTCTCAAAAAGACAAAAAAAAAAAAGAATTCCTTTTAAATTCCTTTATCATGTCAAGAAATCACAGCAGTGAAGTATGATGGTTGGGAATCAACTGAAAGGTAGATTCCTATAACTCTAGGGCAGTGTTTTTTAGCATTTTGGGATCATGGATTCCATTGAGGCCTCCCTGCCCCATGCCAATCCTTGTTATCTTTAGTATTCTATTTTCTTTTTTCTCAATTTAGCATTTGTCTCAATTTATACTTTTTAATTTATTGTCTCTCGCCTGGTTTGTAAGCTCCTTGAAGGCCAGTACTGTATTTCTTAACCTTATCCTCCCTGCCATGCTAGCCCAGCACAATTCCTTGTGTACATGAAGTGCTCATTTGATGCATGAACAAACAAATGAATACATACTTGCCAGTCAGGTTCTCTGTATAGGGCCCTATTTTAGAATCTATGTATACAATACAGAAACCTCCTGGAGCCCCCTTGGGGGTGGTAGAATAATGTATATATAAATAAAGAGCTGTAGACGCTAATAATTGTTATGAAGCAATTAACTGAGGAGTAGGTGGAGTGGCCGGAGAAGACCTATCTAAGGAGGTGACATTTTGAATGACAAAGATGTATTTAATTTATGGTATGCTTTTGATAGTGTATGAAGAATACTTTCTCACTATATGAGTTTATCTGATTAATGCCAGATCATTTCTTGGATTTAAAGATGGAAGTTGTGTTTATCATATTTCCTTTTTAGAATGAAAGGCCTGAGGAACTCTTGAATATATTCCTTTTTTTTGTTTTTTCCTGGAGCCAGGGATCAAACTCAGGACCTTGCACTTGCCAGGCAGGCACTTGTGCCCCCTGAGCTGTCTCCCTGGCTGAACTCTTGGAATAGATATTAACCTTGACTTTGTATGAGGCTGACAGTATATCTCAGTGGTAGAATAGTCAGCATGTGTAAAGCCCTGGGTTTTGCTTCCAGGACTGAAAAAAAGACAACCATGCCCCCCCCCCCCCATCAAACAAATCACAAAACAAAGCAGAAAACCTTCTTTGGAAGCTATCAGATTCCTTGCAAGGGAGAAAGTAGGGATAATATATTTTCCAGTGGGAATATGGCAGTTGATATATTCAGTATTACTTAAAAATTCTTAGGGCCAGCAGATTAAAGTGCCTATAAGCAGTCACAGGGGATGGGGTTTGCTCTCTGGGCTGCCCCCCCACCAAAGTGCACTTAGATGGCAGTTGAGACTGGGCATGGTGGTGAGTGCCTGTGATCCCAGCTCTTGGGAGGCTGTAAACAGGCTAGTCGCTACAAATCCAATCTAGTAGTGAGACCCTGAACATTCTAGACCCTTTCCTAAAAAAAAAGAAAAGAAAAAAATTCTTCCTGGCACTCGACTCAATTAATGGCTTGTTTTTCATTGTTTGGCTTTCTTTTCATTAAAACTTGTTGGATTTGTGAAAGAATATAGGAAATAATTTTTTGTCTTTATTAAATTTTAGCTTTGTTATCAGGAAATACTTTGTTTTTTTCACATGTATGCACGGGTTGGATTAACACTTAATGTTCTGACCCTTTTGTTCTTCTGACAATGTCTTATTAATGTAACAGTTTTGAACTGATCCCTTTAGCACCTGTGAAACTAGAAAAGCATCTGCATAGTGCTAGATCTGAAGAGGGAAGACTGTATTATGATGGCGAATGGTATATACGTGGACAAACGATATGTATTGATAAAAAAGATGAATGTCCTACAAGGTAAGAACCTTTTGTCATTTCAGTTCTACTACTTAGTATTGGCTTTTATGTTATCATTGTCAATATTTGCAGCTTCCATTGCGTATTCACAATGCATCATTAGTTGCTAATCCACATTTGATTATGCGTGTACACATAGGACAGTATATACCGGACTTTCTGTTCAGCTCATGAGCACTAGTACTAATACAAGTAAATTTATTGGAATTACTTTTCTACTAAGTGACCCTGTTAGTTAATTGTTAAAAGTTACCAAGATGTTATGATTCAGATATAATGACCTCTAATGCAGGCCTATAGGAATTTTTGGAAGATCTATCCCTGACTTTATAGGATCTACTAGAAGAATTTATATCTGTTAAAAGAGAAAAAAATGGAATATAAATAAAAACTAGAATAATAAGTTAAAAATGTAACTTAAAATCTGGAAATTGCCTTTTAAAAGACTTAATCTCTCCAAGCTGAAATAAAGTTTGTGTAATTACGTATAACTTCTAAGTTTTATCTGACTATGGTCTTTTGAAAATATTAATGTGAGTCATTGCTTCCATTCCTCAGTAGTTCAGGAATTAATTTGCACAATAGTACCTTGTTTTTGTAAGACGGTATCTTTTCCTGGACAACAGTAGTAAATAAGATATTTGAATTTAGCATTCTAACTCATTTTCCAAGTACAGAGGTTTTAATTGGGTAATAATTTCATTTAAAATTTTTAAGGATTACAGGAACATTATAAAATAACTTTTTTCATAAAAATTACTGAGCTATTATTAAATTATGTATCATACTCTAGCATACTTCTTTATTGATTTGTAATCTTTTACTGGTTAGCATTAAGGTAATTAAAAAAGGTGACAGCATAGAAGAGAGTAAAACATACCTGCTTTATAAAAATTTCAATGCAAAAATTAGTAGTGTCAGAAAGGTCCATGGGCTTGAAGCCTTTTCAGAACCATTATAATCCAGTGGAACCACTGTTTAGTATGAGATGTGACCAAAAAGGGTGGTGAATTCTGTTTTTTTTTTTTTTTTTTCCTTCAGAAAACTTGTGTGAAAGACACATTAACTTCCTTCAGAATGCCCTCCTTGACTTAGAACACTCATTCTAAAGCAGTTCTGGAGGTCCTTTTTCTTGAGTTTCTTTATATGTGCTGTTGTGGCTGCCTTGATGTCCTGAATTGACTGGAACATTTACCTTTCATGGTTGTTTCAATTTGGGGGAAGAGTCAGGGGTCACATGGTACCAAACCCACTGAATAAGGTGGGTGAAGACACAGTCAGGTTCTCCAAGCCTGACTGTCTTTTAGATGGTACTTGACAGTGGGATTCATCATGTTTTTGATTGTCTCTTATAAAGACATGAGAGAGAATTTCAGAGCTACTTCAGAAAATGACACAAAGGATGAGATAAATGTGTTTGAAGTGAGGAGGTTTTTGTTTTGGGGGACTTGTTGTTTTGAGATAGGGTCTTGCTGTGTAGTTCAGGCTGGCCTTGAACTCACTGTGTAGCCCAGGCTGGCCTCAAGTTCAAAGCAGTCCTTCTGCCCCAGCCTCCTTAGCACTGGGATTCTAAGCATGTACCACTATGCCCAGCTTGAGGGGGAATCTTTTGAGGCATATTGATATCAATGTGTCTCTTATTATAATTTTTAAAAAAATTTCTAGCAATGTGTTGTCACCCTCATTCAGTAATCTCTTCTTCACTTAATGTCTTTTTGTAGCATATGACTGTAGATCTAATAGAAAGCCAGCCTTTTTCCCTTGGGACTCAAGTCTCTTTGTCCTTCTACCCTTGGGTCCCTTTTCTCCTTCACCCTTCTCTGTTGCTGCTGCTCCTGTGATCTTCAATAAATGCAGCTACTTTCTATATATGAAAAAGAAAGTCACTTTTACTAATTCTGTTAAAGAAGGTATATTATTATTAAGTGTCTCTGAATGTTACATTCTTGACCTGCTTATAGCACAGCCATCTGATAAATGACAGGTATGTACTGAGTCCATTGTCTAGTGGTTTTGATTTCATAGCTAGGAATCTGAAAGGAGGAGACATATTGTAACTCATTCATTCTTCCTCTTCTCCCCCTTTTTAGTGCTGTAATTACAACAATTAACCATGATGAAGTTTGGTTTAAAAGGCCTGATGGAAGCAAATCGAAGCTTTACATTTCACAGCTACAGAAAGGAAAATATTCAATTAAACATTCGTAATTATGATTTAAGTGTTGTCTAAATTTACCTTGTTAGTGTTACCAATTTCAATGTGCCATGGGAGAGAAAAAATGTATTCAGTAACTTACTATTCTCATGGAGTCATGAGAAAATGTGTATTTGTAGGTAGTAGACCTCATATTATGTGTTATTAAAAGAAGCAGTAATAAATAAAGGTTTAATCATCATCATTACATTTATTTGCCTCTTAGGCTCAATTACCAATGCTATATATAGTAAGGATTTCTTTTAAGAGTTTTTCTTTGTTTTTGAAAAAATAATCATGCAGATCTGTCTATTCTTTAGTGAAATGTGGCCATGTGTATCTGCAGTTTTTTATCTGCAGTTTTTTTATTTTTCATCTTTGTCACTCCTCATGTTTGTAAATAAGACTGACAAAATGTTTCCTATAAATGGTTTGTATTAGTAAATTAGTATTAAATCAGAATTGAAATTTAAACCTGTATGAGTATGTATATATGGCCTCATCAGCTTATTTAGAACTGATGGTCTTATGTTACAATCTAGATTTCCCAAAATTAAAATATTTGGTTTGAAAGCTAAAAGGAGCACTTTTGTAGAATAACTTTCCTTTTCTTTCTTGATGGTATGGTGGTGACCTATTTTTACAAATTATACTTATTGTTAATTAGTAAAATTGGTGTCAAGTGATAACATGTTCCTCCCTGTATTTCTTGTGGCCCTTTAAAGGTCAAGTGTTCATCCCTGGTATTTATGATTCAGTATGTAAGTGGTGAACAGTGACTGACAGTATTGTGGTGCTTGCTGTATGTGTCTGATCCTTCCAAACAGATTTTTAGTAAGTGTTTTCCAGAGGTAAAACTAGGTCCTTAACCTAATTTTATTCCTAGGGAAAAATGGACAAGGATAACTTCCTTGGATCTGTTCTCCAATTAATGTCTTTATCTTGGGTGTTTTTACCCTTTAAGGCCATTTGGTGCAATTTAGAGAACATTGGTCTCCCTTCCCTTGCCACATTCAGATGAACTTCAGCACCACAGGAGCAGCACAAAGCCTTAGCACCCTCAGTGTGGCAGCACGGTGGCTGTAGTACATAGGGGACAACCAAACCAAGTATTCCTAGTGGTCTTATGCACTTTAATTTCTGTTACAGTGAGACTTACTAGGTAGGGAAGAAATGTACTTACTAATATAGTGCAGGAATAGCCGCATGATTCCATTTGTTTTCTTACTATTTTACCTCTGCAAACATCATCCTATATAGATCACTACTTTATAATTGCCAAATTTTAAAACACTTGACTTCTGAAATTCATTAATAACAGTTACACTATTTTATTCTGTTCCTGATTAACTTTAGTAACTGTACATATGTCATAATCCAATAATATTTGACAGTACTTATGTATACAATGTTTGATAAGCATTTTTAATAAGATTTGTATTTTTTAATTTAGGATGTAATAAAAAGATGTGTTTGAGTGCCAACTGTCGTGTCTTGAATTACTTATGCATATTTAGTTCTTAATTTATATATAGTCCACTTCTGAGAATAAGTTGAATCAATCAATATACATTGATGGATATGGAGTGCTCAAATATTGCACAAAACTATTTCTTTTTTCTTTTTCTTTCTTTTTTTTTTTTTTTCTGTCTTTTTGAGACAGTGTCTCACTATGCAGTTCAGGCTGGCCTTGAGCTCACTTTTGTAACCCAGGCTGGTCTCGAACTCGCACTGATCCTGCCTCAGCCTCCCGAGTGCTGGGATTACAGGCGTGCGCCACCACTCCTGGCACACAAATCTATTTCCCCCAGTCACAACTTAGCTTCTGTTGGGATATATTTAGATGTTCAAGACAGCTAAGTTATATTTAATTAAAATATATGTTATGCTTTAATAAAATTATACTGTGTAAATTCTGAAGCTCTAAATAGAAAATCCTTATTTTAACATTATGATTTAGGGGCTAGGGATATAGCTTAGTGGCACACTGCCTGCCTATCAAGTGCAAGGTCTTGATTTCAATTCCTGGTACCCCCCCAATGAAAAAGTAAATATAATGATTTAGTAAATGTACTTTTCAAAACTTGAATATATAGTATATATGATTCTATCATAATGTTATCCAGGTAATCATATGTCTGTGATTAAAGTACTATAAAAATAGTTATAGACAGTTTGCCAATAGTGTTCTGTTATGGATTTAATTTAGAAGAATTGTTAGAAAGTTGTAAATATGTGGCAGCAACTCCATCATATGTCTATGGTGGGTGTTACAGTTTGTGTCTATTTGTCCCCCCAAAGCCTCATGCAGTCATGGGGTAGACTTCTAGAGTTTATGATTAACTGATAATCCACTGGGTTTACGGGTATGAGTGCTACACCCAACCTGGGGTGGAAAGCCTGAATGCAACATAAGGGAGGCAGACTTGATCTCTGCAGCCATTGTTGTTGCTACTCCCATTTGCTCTCTGCTCTTTGCTGCCACCATGAAAGGTTGTTTTCTGCCATGTGCTACTCTCCCTTGGAGCCAGCTGAATATGAATTGAAACTTCCACTAACTTCCTTCCTTTTGAGAGTTCGGTATTTGTCCCAGGTACAAGAGAAGAGTAACTTCTGTCTTGAAGCTTCTGTATTCATATTAGTTGTTGTGTCTTTCCTGTGCGACCTCCTAGTTTTTCATGTTCAGTCCACCTGTTCTTGCCATTTCCCACTTTATTTTTCTATGGTTCTCGGGTTGGAACTCAGGACCTTGTGCTTGTCAGGCAGGCCTCTATGCTACTGAGCTACACCCCAGCCCCCATTTTCTATGTATGTATGTATGTATGTATGTATGTATGTATGTCTTTTTGAGACAGGGTCTCCCTGTGCAGTTCAGGCTGGCCTTGAGCTCACTTTTGTAGCCCAGGCTGATCTCGAACTCGCACTGATCCTCCTGCCTCAGCCTCCTGAGTGCTGGGATTACAGGCATGCACCACCATGCCTGGCTCCATTTTCTACTTTAAAAGGTATTTCAGCCATCACTAATCTAGTTTATCAAGTAACAACTTGAGAAGGCTTTTTTTTTTTCCACTGGCTCAGGCTGCCTTATGGACAGGTCTGGTATGGCATGTGGAGCTGGGGATTGAACTGCAGTTCCCTGTGCCTGACTGCGTTTGCTCAAGCAGGTGCTTAAACAACTGAGCTAACTGGCAAGTCCCCTATGAAGTGATAATTCTTACCAAATATTAGTGGCATTCTCCTCATCCATCTCTTTCTCATTGTTCCTTTTGATGCACTGATCTTTCCATCAACATCTTTATGTAAAAGCTGTACTGCTGCTTGTTTTGTGTCACTCAGGACTCCACTCACAGAATTGTGCGCTCCTCATTGATCATTGCTTAGGAAGAATAGGGATATTGGCTATTTCTCCTATTTTGCTTTTGGGCCCAGTGAATTCAGTATAATAAAACAATAAAGGTAAGCTTTTTTGTAAGGAAAATGGATGTAGGAAAAATGAATAATTGGGATTTATGTAGTCTGTAGTCAAATTGGAATATAAACTATTTCATTTGCTAAAGATGAAATCTAAAATACCAGAAAGAATCAAAAAGCACAAAATGAGATTAGGAAAAAATGCATGTCCAATATTTTTGATGGGTGAACTACAGGAACTGTGTCTTATACAATCGGTAAGATTTAAAAATTTTTTTTAATTTTAATTTTTTTCTTGTTTCAGAACTTTGTTTGTTTGTTTATTTAAGGCTGGCTCAGCCTGCCCTGAGGGTAGGGCTGGCACAGCACGTGGTGCTGGGGATCGAACCACGGTCCCTGCAGCCGCCTAAGCTTGCCTAAGCAGGCGCTTTAGGCCACTGAGCCATCCTGCTGGGCCCCACAATCGGTAAGATTTAATGAGCAATTCTGGCATTATCCATAGAAGTTCACAGCCTCCCTCTGAATTCTTCCTGAGCGTGTGCCTTGCTGCTGTGGTCAGTGTTGGGCCTCTGAAGGTAACTGTAGAAGTTTGAGTGATTGCTATGTAGTAGGATCTATGTTAATGTAAAACTGAAAGTTATTTAACATTGTTTTTATATTCAAAGCAAAATGTCATTTTCATGTTCAAAACAAAATGAACACAAATGTAATAGTTCTGGCAGGCTTACTCTTTGTAGATTTCATATATTGAGAATTTCTGGCCATAATTATTTTCTCAAGGTATCAGAAACAAAATATTGATATTGTATATTAATATTGTAATATATTACTTTTGGAATGTTCCAAAACAGTCAAATTATCTGAAGTTGCTAAGCTTTATGAAAAAAGTATATGTGGTTAGCTATTGAAAGGTAAAATTTATCAGTTTAGAATTGTTCTTAAAATTTAACCTTGTGTGTTCTCTTTTATGCTAGGAAGGTGAAGAGTAGAAGTCATGCAGTAATAGTCATTAGAGTCCATTTTCTCTTTCCTCTTCTGTTTTCCTGCATCTAGCATGTATTTGAGGTGGGTGACCTTGCTAGATTGTTACATTCTCTGAAGAGAGAAGTGCTGTCATTCTAGTCCCAAAGCGGGCCACATGCTACCATTTCATCCTGCTAGTGAAGATTACAAATTATGATAAATCGCATAGAAAACCAGACCTTTGAGCAGAGGCTAAATGATCTTCTTTACAGAGATATTGAAAGAAATATATTTCATTTATTATTGAAAGATTTTTGAAAATGGCATTGTTAATGGAGGAGATAATAAAGTGCTTAGACTTGTTTGAAGATAAATTTATGATTTCAGATATTATGCTTAAGTACATTTATGGGTAATTGCACTTACAGACTTTAGACACTTTAAATTATCCATTGACTCTAGCAGATTTAAACCTTATACTTCATGCTGTTAACTTTTATTTTAAAAATACATTTATGTAGTGCTTCTCTTTCCTGCACCTACTTACATCAGGAGTGGTGAACCTGTAGCAACCATGTTGCTATATCTTTTAAGATGGAAGATGTTAATATGTAAGTTTTTCTTTTTCTAAGCCACAACCTCAGTATTGAGGGCTAATCACAGTGTTGGCACTCTGATAAATTAAGTGGGCTTTGACCTGCCTTTTGGCACTTGATCTCTGCCCGATTGCCATCCCCACACTCCCATCTTCTCTCAGGCCCAAGGTTCTTTTTGAGTGTTGTGTGCTTCTCGTAGAAAGGGGAGCCCAAGGGCCATGTCATCCTCCATTTCCTTTGTAACACTGTTCTCTTCCATTGTGAGGCTGCCTGTGTGAATCCTCAGTACTGGGTCCAAGGGAGGAAAGAGGGCCAAGTGGAGCTGCTGTTTTGCCCCTGCCTGCAGGGTTCTCTCCTTCCCTTCCCTTCTTCCTCCTTCCAGTATTGGGGACTGAACCTAGGCCTTTGTGCCAAGCTGCCTCCCCAACTCTTTATTTTTTTTTTACTTTGAGTCAGCTAAGTTACCCAGGCTGAGCCCAAACTTGGTGATTCTCCTGTCTTAGCTTCCCAAAGGTGCCAGGATGACAGGTGATTTCTGTGACATCTCCTAGTTCTCTTAAGTTTCTCTATTTGAATCTGGAGATTTTAAAAGATTTTCTAAGGTTTTATGTCATACATTGGTTATTAGAAGTATGTATTCTATCTGGTTTTGCTTTTAAATGAAAGTATGTCTTGGTGATAGCTGTGGCTCAGGTGTCCCTGCCAGGTCTCTTGTGATAGAAGGTGGCCAGGTCTACAGGTGCTGTGGGAGGTGATGAGGCTTTGGAACATGCTTAGGTCACTGGGGACCTGCTATGGGGAGACACTTCCCTTGAATCAGATCTCAGATGTGGTGTTGTGAACTGGAGCTGGGCTTCCCTCAGCCCTCCGTACTGCCTGTTGGATATGTGACCAATTGCTTCTGTGCTCCCTCCCGTCCTCAGCCTTCAGCAGGGGTCAAGCTAGTGACAAGCTGCTCTTTGACTTGGAACCTTCAAAAACTATATGAATTCAGAAGTCTCTCTCTCTCTCTCTCTCTCTCTCTCTCTCTCTCTCTCTCTCTCTTTTGTATTTAGTATGGGGTTTACAGGGTCTCATTACCCAAAATGGACTCCTAGTGATCCTCCTGTTTTCAGCCTCCCAAGCTCTGGGATTACTGGCACTCACCACCATGCCCAGTCTCAATTGCTGGCTCTGTGCCCTGGGGGTAGAGCCAGCACAGCATGCTGGGGATCAAACCCCTGTCTCTGTGTCTGTCTAAGGAGGTGGTGCTTTAATTCTCTGAGCTGTCTGGCCAGCCCTCTCTTTCTTACTATAGACTATATCAAGTATTTTGTTTCTATAATGAAGAGTTGAGTAATATAGTAGTCTTTCTCTATCAGCCCCAAGAGATCCTTCTTGTTCTTTTTAATGGCTACATAGCATTTGTTTTTAGGGAATAAAATGGTATGGCATTGTGTGATGTGGAAGGAACAGCAGCACAATACTGGTGAATGGCATATTCCTTTCTGCCTGCTTTCTGTGCTCCTTTCTACGATTTCTTCTCCTACAAGGCTGAGGGGGCACACTCTTACACACATATCTTTGACTATAGAAAAAGCGTATTTATAGCATAAATTTCAAATAGACTTGCTAGGTCAAGTGATAGAATAAATTTATATTTTATTAGATACTGCCAAATTTCTTTACACAGAAATTGTACCAGTTTTCACGTGCACTTAACAGTATATGAACATACCATTTTCTACTAATCATTAGAAATACTGAGTTAATTAGCTTTCAAAGTTATCATTTCAGGCCATTCTACCCTCTCTTTAATTAATTTTTGTTGTTCTTTGAGACAAGGTCTTGCTTTGTAGTTTAGGTTGGTGCTAAACTCACCATGTAATCTAGGCTGGCTTCAAACTTGAAGCAATTCTCCTGATTCAGCCTCCCCAATGCTAGGAATACAGTTGTGCACCACCACACCCAGCTCCATCATTATTTAGTGTCTTCCTGGCAGCATGGTAAGTCCTCATTCTTTCAAGAGACTTCATTAATTTCACTGTCTTCAGATATTAGTGATTTTATTTTTTTACTTTATTAAGATACTGAGTTATTTCACATGTATATTTGTCTTCCTACCATCTCCATGTCTGACCACCACTACTATGTCTTATCATAACATTCTGTACATACTTTAAACCAAGTAAAGGGTGGAGTTCTGTCCTTAAAAACTAAACAGGCATTTCAGACAACACATTCTTGGCAATGGGACTGGACAACATTTATCAAACACGGTAGGGCAAGTTCTCATTTTACATTATAAAAAGGATAGCCAGATAAGAACTGTTACAGAAATGAAAGAAGATAGAAAACTTTAACAAACTGCTTAAACTGTTTTCTTAAAGAGACTTCCTCCACTGTCAGAGATCTTGAATAGCCTCCTGGTCAGTTATCCGGAAGCAATTCTTCACATAATTGATGAATTTGGCTTCCACTTTGGGAAGAGAACCACCTTTTTCCTTTTCTTTTCTTTTCTTTTTTTTTTTTTTTTTGTCTTTTTGAGACAGGGTCTCACTATGCAATTCTGGCTGGCCTTGAGCTCACTTTTGTAGCCCAGGCAGGTCTCGAACTCACACTGATCCTCCTGCCTCAGCCTCCCAAGTACTGGGGTTACAGGCAGAACCACCTTTTTCTATACTTGCTTGCATTTTTGCTTTAATGTCTTCTACAGAACTAGGTCTTTTGGGTGTTTTAGGAGTCTTGTTTCTTGAAGGATTCCTGCCCTTTTGATCTTGGAATCTATAGTTTTGAGTCTTTGCCATTCTGATTTGATTTCTGTGCATTTTTGGCTGGAGTATCTTGTATCGATTTCTTCACTGAAGCGTTCTCTTCAGTTTCTTCATCATCAAAATCATAATCGTCATCATCTTCATCCTCATCTTCATTGTCCTCATCATCTTCATTAGCAGCTAGTTTTACATTTTTCTGTGGAACCTTGCTGCCACCTCTAGGGGCAGATCGCTTTCTGGATATACTTAGGAATTTTACGTTTTCCTCCTCTTCCTCTTCTGACTCTGCATCTTCTTCCACAGCTACTAAATGCTGTCCACTAATATGCATAGGCCCTGAACCACAATTCAACCTTAAGACAACAGGTGGTGTAATTTCAAAGCCCCCAAGGGAAACCGTTGGCTGTATAGATTCTGTCCTGCGTGTCTGTTCTGTGGAGCAGTATTCATTGACTTCTGTATGCGTTCTCTGCCTCCTAAGTGTGTGCCACCAGTCCATGGAAGATTTGATGGATATGGACATGAGCCCCCTGAGGCCGCATAACTCTCTCTTTGGTTGTGAACTAAAGGCACACAAAGATTATCACTTTAAGGTGGATAACGATGAAAATGAGCATCAGTTGTCATTAAGAACGGTCAGTTTAGGGGCTGGTGCAAAGGATGAATTGCACATTGTTGAAGCAGAGGCTATGAATTATGAAGGCAGTCCAATTAAAGTAACACTGGCAACTTTGAAAATGTCTGTACAGATATTGATTTTTAAGTTTCAAATCTAAATCTCTTCTTGGTTTCGTATTTCAAATTGCCCATTGGGGAGGTCCATTTATTTTCTCTTTTACCTTATATGAAAGGGAGAAATTAAAATTTTACATAAAAGCCTGCTCAGAATGCCTGCCAAGACCACTCACACATCCAGCAGAACACTTCTTCCTTTGCTTAATTCCTGTCTTTATTGCCTTTGTATAACTGATGGCCTTGTAGTGTAACTTAAAATGTAACGGGACATATCTTCCTTTATGCTACGTATCTACTTATGTATCCTCTTTTTTACAAACACATGCTTTTTTTTTTTCATTTTTTTTTTTCTTGTTTCAGAACCTTTATTTGTTTATTCACTCATTTTTATGGCTGGCTCAGCCCACCCTGAGGGCAGGGCTGGCGCAGCATGTGGTGCCGGGAATTGAACCGCGGTCCCTGAAGCTGCCCAAGCTTTCCCAAGCAGGCACTTTAGACCACTGAGCCATCCCGCCGGGCCCCAAACGCATGCTTTTTAAAACCGATCATGTTGCAGTGGAATCTTGGATGTTTAAACTACCTTAGGAATGGGAGATGTCACCCAGCCCTCCCAGCATAATGTGCCACATGTGCCTTTGCGTTTCCCCTTTTATTCTACCTATAGAAGACCCAAGACCCCACCAGGCAGGGCTGCCTCTGGGAGAGATTGCAGTGCAGCTTCTGGCATAATAAACTGCCCCCTAAGCCTTCCTGGAGCTGTTTTTCCCCCTGTGCATGTTGCTTTCTGTAACAAAACCAAGCATGCTCTTTGCACACCCCTCCATTAACCTTTGTTGTATTCCCTTTTTGTTTCTACCCATCCACTTTAGACCTTGGAGAGGTGACAATACGGGCTAAACTCAGGGATTTTAGGGTTAAATAAGTCAGGTGACTGAGTACAAAATCCAAGGTTCTCTCCATGTACCCTGTAATTGAGTGTAACCATAGACTTTAACAAGGTCAGTCTCCAGATGACCACATGCCGAGGATCCCCTGTCCTGGCATAAGCATAACTGCTGCTGCTTTATTAACTGCATTAGTTGCTTTCCTGTTGCTGGCTCCTGGCGTCAGAGGGTTCAGTCTGTGCACATTTGTCTGGCTCCAAGGCACAAGTGACATGATGGATGGGCAGGGCAGAGGAAGTTGCTGACCCTGGGGTGGCCAGGAAGCAGAGTGGAGAAGGGAGAAGTCAGGAATAATATTCCCTTCCAGAGAGGGATACTATATGCATGCTTATATCTGATAATTACATAATCTATAATTCATAATTATAGAAGCCCAAGTCCTAAAAGTTCTTCCTGACATGTCTTTCTCAGACACAATTCCCCTCTGTGTGCTTTTCTCTATCACCGCTGTGAGTCAGAACCCAACTCAAGTGTGTTCCTGGCCATCTCGCAGCAATCCTGCCTCATTCTCCCCAGTTTGGGATTACAGGCGTGCACATTGTGCCCTGGTTCCACCATACCCAGCCTTCAAATGGTTTGGCTTTAAGAGTATTTGATTAGGTTAATCTATAGATACTGTTATGGTTTATGTCTAGTTGTCCCCCAAAGCCTCATGCAATCATGGGGTGGGGACTTCTAGAGTTTGAGACTTGCCTAATGATCTACTGGGATTATGTGTTTTAGTACTAATGAGATTATGGGTCTGAGTATTGCTGGGAATTATAGGTGTGGCCTGAGGCAGATAGTCTAAGGCAGAGAGCCTGATGTAATTTATTTATTTGTTTGTTTGTTTGTTTATTTATTTATTTATTTATTTGTCTTTTTGAGACAGGGTCTCACTATGCAGTTCAGGCTGGCCTTGAGCTCACTTTTGTAGCCCAGGCTGGTCTCGAACTCACACCGATCCTCCTGCCTCAGCCTCCTGAGGGCTGGGATTACAGGCGTGAGCCACCACGCCCGGCTTCGAGCCTGATGTAATTTAAAGAGAGACAGAGAGACAGACTTGCACTGTTGCTCTGCTGCCGTGATTGGTTGGCTCCCTCTGTCACCATTTTGTTGCTGTTCCACCAACATGAACTGCTGGCCTCTGCATTGTGCCTCTCTGCCTTGGATCTAGCCAAGTATGGACTGAAACCTCCAGTAACTGTGAGCTAAAAAAACCTTTTCTTCCTTCATTTTGAGTGTCGGGTGTTTATCCCAGCAATGAGTAAAAAGTAACTAAGGCAGATACCTACATACATTCTGAACAGTGTTCTGAGAGCTTTCAATATATCACAGGAACTGGTAAAAATACACTTAGGCTTTAATTTTCAATTACATATTAGTGAAAGAATCAAAAAGACTAAACAAGGGGAAAGGACTTTTCCTGAAAGATGTTTGAACTGTAGTCAAATTTGGGTAATATTTGCTTTCTAGAACAAAATATTTCTACTGCCTGAACTGAGGCCCATTTGCCTCCTGGAAATGTGCAAGCTATGGTCCGTCCCTATCATTTTGAGTAGAACCTGAAGGTGGCAGTAAGTTCCTACAAGAATTAAAGTGTTTAGTTTAAAATTTCCTTCTAATTCTTCCAGATTGAATAATGAGGCTGCAGTTGTATTTAATACTATTGCATACTAATTAAAGTATATTCATGAAGAAGATAGAGTTCTACACAAGTATTTTTTATTACAGCTTACTTACTAAAAAAAAATCACCATGGTAAAAGGCTTAGAGACATTGCAACTGATTATATATTTTAGGTTACTACGGAAACAAAATGAAACATTAGAACAGATCAAAGTGCTTTGGGGTTATGTGCTAGTTAATAAGTAAATAATAGTTTATATTTTGCTATTAAATAAGTAAATATGTTATAGCTTTTTGTTTTGCACTTTCCTAAATTTATCCTCAAAATTATTAAAATAGGATTATATATGGCTGTGTTTTTACCTGATCATTGACTTATAGTCAGTAGAATCTCTACAATATTATTTATCAACAGTGTTCTACTTGGGCGTGGTGACACATGCCTATATCTCACTACCAAGGGGGCTGAGTCAGGAAGATCACAAATTTGAGCTAGCTTGGGCAATTTAGTAAGACCTTACCTTAAAATATAGAAGTACAAAGGGTTAAAGATGTAGCTCAGTGGTAAAATATCCTTGGGTTCAATTCCCAGTACTGCCAAAAGAAACAGAAACCCCTGATAATATAAATATTTGCAAATAGCAAATCAGTGAATATTAATTCACATTGCAAAGTGAATTTCTTCACTGATCCTTATGTAAAGCTCAAGAACTACATTGTTTCAGTTTCTTTAGTCAGTAAATAACCATCCTTCCTGGCTTGTTCCATTATATTAAAAGTTGAGGGAAGCTTTCATTACATCTGTGTGTATGCACATGGTTATTACAAATCTCAAAAAATTATTATGTATTTGAAAATTAGGAAGGATTATATTTGAATAATCTCTAAAAGTTGAACAAGTACTATACATATTACTGTGTAAATACACAAATTACTTTTGTTGATATAGATGATGCTGATACCTCAGATGTTTTGCTATGATTATGTTTACATAGAAATAAATATACAGTCTACAAATTAATTTGAATAACCTAACTTTTCAAGATGTTACTTTATCCCTCCACTTTATTTAACACTCATTTAAATCCATGTTTATACAATAGCAACACATTATTAACCACAGAAAATGTAAATTTAATTAATATTGTATTTTGTATTTTAGAGAAGGGTGTACAAGGCACTACTAGATTGAACTCATAGTGATTCACCTATTTTCAGCCTCTCAAGAGCTGGGATTACCAGTGCATGCCATCATGCCCAGTTTCAATTGCTGTCTCACCGTGCCCTGGGAGGCGGGGCTGGCATGTCAGGTGATCAAATCCTGACCCCTGTGCCTGCTTGCAGGTGCTTTTTAAAAAAATTTTTTTTTAAATTTATTTATTTATTTTTGTCTTTTTGAGACAGGGTCTCACTATGCAGTTGAAGCTGGCCTTGAGCTCGCTTTTGTAGCCTAGGCTGGTCTCGAACTTGCACCAGTCTTCCTGCCTCAGCCTCCCAAGTGCTGGGATTACAGGCATGAGCCACCACGCCCAGCTTTTGCAGGTGCTTTAATCTGCTTAGCTATTTGGCCGGCCGCTAAATTTAATTATAATAGACAAAATTTATCATTTATTTTTGTTTATAATCATTGTTCTTTGCTGTTTAGAAATTTTACATAACAACTAAAAGGAACCATAAATTTGGTTTTGACCAAGGAAAATTTTCAAATTAGAATAAATATGTGTTCCAGGATTATACCTGTTTGTAATCCAAAATTTCCAAAACAGTTGTTTTTATTATAACAGTCATGGTCAACAATTAGAAGTGACCATTTCATTTTAAAATAGTATATACAGATTTATTTTTCTATAATATTTGAAAACATCACAAAAATCTTTTAATTGTAAATTCTATGTAAAGTAGTGATATTGAGCTTATAGAGTTTGAGTTCCATCTTGTCATTTGGAAAAAATAACAGTTAAAAATATAATTCAGTGCCAGGTGAGGTGGCACACCTGTAATCCTGGCACTCTGGAGGCTGAGGCAGGGGAATTGCTGTGCTTTTGAGGCCAGCTTGGGTTACACAAGCGAGTTCAAGACCAGCCTGGGATACATAGTAAGACCCTTTCACAAACAAATAAACTTCTCTGTGTATGATCAGCAGTTTAAACATTAGTATGTACCCATGTACAGGGTCTGCATTAGGTATTTTGGAACTACAGAGTAGTGGTGGTCAGCAGTGGCTGCCAGCAGAGGGCGCCTGGGTTTTTTTACATGTCAGAATTCCACGGTGTTGGTTGTCGTCCAAGAATATGTGCCACTTGTCTTTGAACAGTTTTCATGAGGGTAAAGATATTTTAAAAAACATTTCTTGATTCACGATTTCCTCTCTCAGTTGACAAACTCCTGGACTGTCTGGGCAGGGATAGGGACCCTAAAACCCCCAGCAGCGTTTCTCAGCTTAGCGCGCAAGAGGTCAAGGCACAGTCCTGCAGAGCCCAGTCCCAGGGGCTGCGAGCTCCCTGCCGCTCTTCTCTCCAGTCTCTCGCAGCTCCATTGTCATGGTCAACATTTCTCCTTTAGAGATGGGAACGGAGCCCAAGAATAAAAACACTTGGTTTTTAAAGTGATCTGACTGAGGGGCCCGGTGGGATGGCTCAGTGGTCTAAATCACCTGCTTGGGAAAGCTTGGGCAGCTTCAGGGACCGAGGTTCGATCCCCGGCACCACATGCTGCGCCAGCCCTGCCCTCGGGGCGGGCTGAGCTGGCCATAAAAATGAGTGAATAAACAAATAAAGGTTCTGAAACAAGAAAAAAAATAAACAAAATAAAAAAAAATAAAGTGATCTGACTGAGTTGATATGTATCTGACTGATTTGATATGTCAAATAGGAAAGATGATGCCAGAGAGAATCGGGGTGCCAAGGCCCCCTTCCCGCGAGCGAGCACCCCACCTTCTGAGCCCTCTCACACCCAGTGTCCCGCACATCTGAAAGGAAACTCTCTTAAACAATTCTCGCCTCCCAATCTATAATTAGGACACATATAAGTTACTTATGTGGAATATAGGACAACATTTAAATGATTGAAACTGAACTATTTTAGTATTTATACATGCTTTCTGGATCACAAGTTTCATTTGAGTCAGAGACATAACTTCTTCACACGTATACATCAAGGAGCCTATTTATTTTTGCCCTTTTAAAAAATGGGACTCAGGTGCATAACGTCAACTGAAATTAAAATCTTTGATTAAATATGTGCTGTCATTGCCACTGATACATGCACGGACCTTTTAATTTTATTTACTCATAATAAATTTATTTATTTGTTTGTTTGTTTATTTTTGAGACAAGGTCTTGCTATTCAGTTCAGGCTGGCCTTGAGCTCACTTTTTTTTTTTTTTTTTTTGTAGCCCAGGCTGATCTCGAACTCGCACTGATCCTCCTGCCTCAGCCTCCCAAGTGCTGGGATTACAGGCATGCACTACCACGCCCAGCTACTCATAATAAATTTAAAGAAAACTGTCATACAATCCAAGAATTAGGAGATTATCAATTTACTTATATTTATTCTTTCTCATTTTGTCTCTCTCACACCCTTCCCTCCCCTCCCTTTCCTTCCCTCTCCATATGTCTGTCCTTCCATCCATCTGTCCACCTTCCTACCTACCTATGCATGTATACACACTATCAACAGAAGACCACTTGTGGTCTGTAGACATCTGACACCCACAGTATAAATGGCCTCCCTGGTGCACTGGCCTCAGACAGGAAGTCACCAGCGAGGCACTGCTGTCTGTGGTCCTGCATCTTCTTCCATGGCCCAGGTCTTCACAGAGTTTGTTGTCACACCATTGCCCTGCACCTGGCTGCGTTTCCTGTCCCCTCCACCTTCCATCTGTTCATTCTTGTCCTGGTGTAGTGTGATCATAGTGGTGATCACAGGTTGCCCTGCAGCCTCAGGGAAGTCCCTGGCCCTCATGGCATGATCTGCTTTCCTCCCCTCCAAACCAGTGCATTTTAATGGCGCACTCAGCAGTAGCGGCTGTAGGGCCGTTTTCCAGGGGCCATGACAGTGTGGCGAGTACTTGAAGAATGTGTTGGGATGTTTGAGGGATCGTCAGAGGCACAGCAGCAGCAGGCAGGCAGCATGGGAGCTTCACTGAAGATGTGCATTTATTTTCTTTCCCATTGCCTCTTTTCAGTAAGTAACCATTGAACCAGTTTTATTATTCTTTCTCATGTTGAAAGTTCATTTGCATTATACACATATTTGTACTTATATAGACATCTGTATATGCATACAGGAGCATATGATATGTATATATATATGTATATATATGTATATATATACCCTCTTTATGTATGGATCTATATGTACTTGTATTTTGAATTTTGCAAAAACTAGTCTTATACTCTTCTGAGACTTGCTTCCCCCCACCCCTTGCTTTTTTTTTTTTTTTTTTTTTTTTTTTTTCTGGCGGGACCAGGGTTCAAACTCACAACCTTGCACTAAGATTCATCCATTTTGTTGCATGTGTCAGTGGTGGAGTGGTCGATACATTGTGTCAACTTGAGAAATTTAGAAGCTTAATTAAGTAACTAAGCAGCTCCACATCCTAGGGTATAGGATATGCCCTAGCATGGCTGCTTATGGTCTCAGATGTTGTACTGCTCAGTTCATCGTGTCAACTGCAGAAGTTTAGAAGTTTAGTTAAAGCACTCAGCAATGAGCCAGGGTTCTTGCCTGGTGCATATCCTGGGCCTGTGCTAGAGGAGGGCAAAGAGATAGTGTAAGTGTGCACGGCTAACTTGCTCACAATATACGGGAGGAGAATAGGCTTGCTCCTCCCATTAGTGCTCTTAGTGCATTTGCTGTCTTCTGTGGCCATGAACTACTGCCCCTGTGCCATGCCACCCTGCCTTGGAGCCACCAATCATAGACTGGAACCTCCACAAACAGCTTTTCTTGATTTTAGTCTCCACAAACATTTTCTTCATTAATTTTGGGTGTCAAGTATTTCATCTCAGAAACAAGAAAAAAGTAACCAAGACATGGTTAATTCTGTTTTGCTGCTATAGAGTATTTAAAGTTTTTTCTCCTAATATCCATATGTAAGATCTCCACTTTACTGTAACTATATTGAATTTCTTTGATAACTATGTGGAACTTCTTTTTTTAATGTATTTACTACAGTGCCTACAGGGTCTCACTATACAGATTGGACTCATAGTGATCTTCCTGTTTTCAGTCTCCCAAGTACTGGGATTATAGGCCTGCACCACCATGCCCGGACACAGTGGCTGGATCAGCACACCCGGGGGGGGGGGTAGGACCAGCGTGGCATGTGGTGCTGGGGATCAAATCTCAGTCTTTGAGCTTGCCTAAGCAGGTGCTTAGTCTGCTGCGCTAACTCGCTGGCCCTAAAATGAGTTCTTTAATTGAAAAGTTTAACATATGCTTTGTTGAAGTAAATACTTAGCAAATGGCAAAAGATTCCTATATTCCTTAGCTTTGAGTTGTTCCTCATCTTATAAATGCTTGGCAGGGAAACTCATTAGTATAGTACAGTAGAGCTTTTCTTAATTTCAGGTGAAGTTTTTCAGTTCCACCCTCAGTGGGGTAGAAATTGGAGAGGATGCTTGAATTAGCGCAGAGCCAAGATGAAGCAGTTATTTAAGCTTCACATGTATTACAGGGAACATTACCTTGACTATTGAATGAACTATCGTTAGATCAGAAGTGCTTGCTTTTACCTTAGCACACTCCCCTTGCCTAGAACTTCAGTGTCAGTATTTTAACTTATCTCCCACTTTGTCCTATTGAAAAGAAAATAACATGGATTTTTTTTTAATGTATTTACTATAGGGTCCACAGGGTATTCAGGGTCTCACTAAGTAGATCGGACTCATAGTGGTCTGCCTGTTTCAAGCCTCCCAAGTTCTTCGATTACAGGTGTGCAACACCACACCCAGCTGTCTCAGTGGGGGCAGGGCTGCAACAACATGAATACTTAACTAGACTGTGGGCATTTGCTCAGACTTATTTGAACATGGATGTCCCCTTCTTCCTTTATCTTTGTTTTTCAAACCATGAATGATCTTTTGGCTGTAATGTGCTTTGATCTCCCTATGCTTTTATTCTTTTAATCTCTTAAAAACACCTCAGAATGCATAGTTTTCTGATCCTCATCCTGCCATTACTGAGATTGATTATGGCAGAGTCTCCTAACAATGATAGCAACTACAGTTTACTTAGTCCTCTGTACTTAAAGCAACCTTTCTTCAGTAGTAGCTATAAAAGAAGCCTAAGAACAATTTTTGTTCTTCTGAGGTAACTTTAAGTTTTGGGTTACTAATATGACTTGCTCCACCTAACTACTTCTCCCCCATGTGATACGGTTTTACTTGTCTTGATCAGCAAGGCCTGGTCACCCCTATCCCTACACAGTGACTTTGGTCTCTTTGATTCTGGGTCCTTAACATTTTCTTGACAATTGACATGCAGATTTCCTTGGGTAAACCTGTTTCCCAACCCGAGACCTACTCAAGACCAAGATTTTTCCTAGTGTCTGATTTCAAGGTGCTTGACCTAGTGTTGACCGTCTGTCAAAGTTACTAGCTTTTAGATTTTTGCTTCTGATCTGCACTCTTCCACACAGAATATACATGATATGCTTGTACAGTGTGAATTCCTTCTTGCCAGGCTTGGACTTAGGACCCTGTCCAGCCCTTTTAAACCTAGATCTCCACCTTACACATTCCCTTTTATCATGTACACATGATACATGTGGATGTACAAATCCCATTTTATATCCTACATAGCTCTAAAATCTATTTCCTCAGCACAGATAGGACTATTTCAGTTGCAAATTACAAAACCTAGTTCAAGCTAGTTTCTTTTTTTTTTTTTTTTAAATTTTATTTATTTATTTTTTTCTTGTTTCAGATCCTTTGTTTATTCACTCATTTTTATGGCCAGCTCAGCCTGCCCCGAGAGCAGGGCTGGCACAACATGTGGTGCTGGGGATCGAACCGCGGTCCCTGAAGCTGCCCAAGCTTTCCCAAGCAGGCGCTTTAGACCACTGAGCCATCCCGCCAGGCCCCTCAAGCTAGTTTCAGTAAAAGAGAATTTATCCTTCTTCATTGCTAGGCAAATCCAGAGCTTGAGTAGGCTCCAGCACCAGTTAGGTTCATAGGTGCAAGCAGTATCATCAGGAACCTGTTTGTCTCCATGTTATGGTTTATATTGAGAATGCTGTCTAGGGGCTAGAGAGCTAGCTCAAAGGAATAAGCATCTACTTGGCAAACACAAGGACCAAAGGTTGATCCTCAGCACCACATGCCCTGTGGTTTCAGCCCCAGATCCCTGCACGTGCCTCTCATCCCCAGATGCGAGTGTCTACAGTGTGGCCCTGGAACTGGACATGGTGGCTCAGTTCACCTGTGATCCCAACATTCAGGAGGCTGAGGCAGGAGGATCTCTGAGTTTGAGGCCAGCCTGGGGGCTACAAAAGTGAGCACAAGGCCACTCTTAACTGCATAGTGAGACCCTATCTCAAAAAAAAAAGGAGAGAGAAAGAGAGAGAGAGAGAGAGAGAGAGAGAGAGAGAGAGAGAGAGAGAGAGTCTCCCAAATGCCCCAAATGTTCATAGGTGGGGCTCTAGAGGAGGACTGGACCATGAAGATGCTAGAGCTGACTTGCTGTTAGGAGATGGCCCTATTAGGTAGATCTTCTCCCCTGGCTGCTCCCTCCTCTCTGCTTCTGGCTCCTCTGTGATGTGAGGAACTTTCCTTCATCATGCTACTGACTATACAAGGACTAAGGTTTTGGAAACTGAGCCAAAATAAATTTCTGTTTCTTGAAGTTGTGGGCATTGGATATTTTTTATTTTATCTCTCTAAGGTATGTTTCTGCTGTGCAGTCTTTCATCTTTGGCAGGAAGAATCACATTTTGGCAATAAATGTGGTATTCTGAAGCTCCAGGCTTGCATAGTGTTTCCAGCACTGACTTCTGCACAAGGAAATGAGGGACCTGGGGTATGGAGGTGGGAACGAGATTTGGCAGGATTAATCTTTTTGCCCTGCAGTTCTGGTTAAATAAGTGTGCCAATGCATCAATGAATTGTATTGTAGAATGGAAATTCAATCCATAGAGACATGAACTTAGTAGGAAATGAAAACCCTGTTTAGTCACTTTTTTTTTTTTTTTTTGCACCAGGGATCAAACTTGGGACCTTGCACTTGCCAGGCAGGTGTTTATATTGCTGAAGAAAACCCTTTAATGATGTGGAAGGTGAGGAGGATATGAGCAACAATATCAAGTACTGTCCAAGAGACAGAAAAATGTCATGTTTAATTTAGATTATCAACTTGATTGGCTTGAGAGAGACCTAAGAGTTTGGTAAAGGACATTTCTGGGTGTTTCTGAGTGGGTGATGAGGGGAGACCTTAGATCTGGGCCCTGGCTTCTTCCTCTTTGTTACGCTTTCCAAATTGCCCAGCTTCCTGGCTTTCAAGAGGTAGCATGTTTCCTCTGTGGCCCCCTTTTGCCATCATTTCTTTGCTTTGGAGCCAGCCAACCACGGACTAACCCTCTGATACCGTAAGCCACAAGAAACTTCTCTTTCCTTAAGTTGTACACATCAGGTATTTTGATCCAGCAACAGGAAAGTTGATCCATGCAGAAGTGAAAAGCATCTACTGGCCTTAACAATATGGCAGTCAGGGCTACATTGACAGATGGAGGGTGGCCTTCTGGTGATTTTCATTCCTCATGAAAACAGAAGTCTGACTGACTCAGATTGCCTGCTGAGTGACCACGGAATCAGAGAGAGAGAGAGAGAGAGAGAGAGAGAGAGAGAGAGAGAGAGAGAGACAGACAGACAGACAGACAGACAGACAGATAGAGACAGAGAGAGAAAATGGGCATACCAACATTCTTAAAGTGCACACTCAAGGAGACCTATGTTTCTTCCATAGGGTTATGCCTCCCAAGCTTTCACCACCACCCAAAAGTGCCACACAGCAGGGGCTTTGAGGACATTTAAGATTCAGACATAGCACCAGGCTTGGGATTGCAGATCGATCTCCTTGCCTTTTCTGTTTTTTTTTTTTTTTTTTTTTTTTTTTGTATTTTAGGGCAGGGTCTACAGGGTGTTCAGGGTCTCACTGGATCAGACTCGTAGTGATCCACCTGTTTACAGTCTCGCAAGAGCTGGGATTACAGTTGCACAACACCACGCCCAGTCTCAATTGCGATCTCATCCCTCTCTGGGGGTGGGACCCGGGCTGGTTCTGGGGTGGGGCCGGGGCAGCACAGCAGGCCCTGGTGATGCAATCCCTGGCCCCTGCACCTGCTTGTAGGTGCTTGAATTAGCTGAGGTATTTGGCCGGCCCAAGAACTTGAGAAGGATTTTTTTTTTTTGCTGGCTCAGCTGCCTTAAGGGCGGGTCTCATGCTCCATGTGGAGGTGGGAATCTTTTCTGTAATTATGCTTCCTAAAGTTTTGAAAATACACATGAGTTGTGCAATTTTTTTTTTTTTTTTTTTTTTTGTCTTTTTGAGCCAAAGTCTCACTGTGCAGTTCAGGCTGGCATTGAACTCACTTTTGTAGCCCAGGCTGGTCTCGAACTTGCACCGATCTTCCTGCCTCAGTGTCCCAAGTGCTGGGATTACAGGCGTGCACCACCACGCCTGGCCAAGTTGTGAAATTTTTTTGTTTTGTTTTGTCTTTTTGAGACAGGGTCTCGCTATGCAGTTGAGGCTAGCCTTGAGCTCAGTTTTGTAGCCGAGGCTGGTCTCGACTCGCACCAATCCTCCTGCCTCAGCCTACCGAGTGCTGGAATTACAGGCGTGAGCCACCATGCCTGGCTTCAAGTTGTGAAATTTTTTAAAGATTAAAAATTCCATTGCATAGAAATAGTTTGCCCCAAATTATCTGAAAATTATGAACTTATTTTACCAAAAGTCAGTTGTTTGATATCTGTGCAACTATATGTCTGCTCTTAATCTTTGATCTGTATCGATTGCAAAGTGTCCTCAGCATTTCTTTTAGTTAGAAAAGCAAGGATTTCCTTAATTCTAACTCTAACCAATGTTAGCATTTGGAGATGGGGGAGAGTATTGGCTGCTTGGGATTATTTATTACCTCTGGATGATATTCTTGGGACCATTGTGACATTCAGAGCCTTTTATATGAAAGTTATATAAATTTCTCAAAAGAAAACAGATTTTAAAAGTCAATAGAGTTCTACAATCAGAGACTAGTTTGGTGGGTTAGTCAGTAGACAGCTTTACTGTAACATTGTTCATGGAATGAGTTTATTAAGTCAGAGATAAAAGTGCCTCATATCTGTCCTTCGGTGGTATGCAGTAAAATATTTGTTACTGATTTGTGACCTCTGCTCTCCCACAGGGCAGCTTTAATATAGACTTGTGTTTTTCTCTATTCTGAATTCTTAGGACTTAGGATTCTTATGCTCATTCTTTTTTTTTTTTT
>PVJA010030248.1:0-25972 GCA_004027025.1 Myocastor coypus | reverse complement strand
GAGGAGGAGGAGGAGGAGAAGGAGGAGGAAGGAGGAGAAGAAGAAGAGAAGGAGGAGGAGGAGGAGAAGAAGAGGAAGAAGAAGAAGAAGAAGAAGAGAAGAAAGAAAAGAAAGAAAGAGAAAGAAAGAAAGAAGGAAAGAAGGAAAGGAAGAAAGAAAGAAAGAAAGAAAGAGAGAGAGAAAGAAAGAAAGAACTAAAAGAGAATGCCAACTACTAAGGCAATCCTGGAGAGGAAAATACTGAAAGCATTACACCATTTGACTGTAAAACACACTACAAGTATAAAGTAATTAAAATAGCACAAAATGGTCATAAAAACAAATACATTCACACAAAAGAATGGAAAAATAAGTTTACATATTAACAACTGAGTCTTGCTGAATGTGATGTGTGTGTGTGTATATATATATATATATATATATATATATATATATATATATATACAAATATTTGAAAAAAGGAAATTGCATAAGGACATTGTTTGACTCGTAGCTTTAGAGGTGTCAGTCCCCAGCTGACTGGCTCCAAGACAGAAATATTCCACTGGAAGAGGTTGGTTGAAGAAAGCTGCTAAGTTTACAGCATCTAGGAAGCAGAGACATAGGAAAAAAGCCAAAGGAGAAAGGGTTAGGGGTTACATGTAATAGTGAAAGTATTATCTCTACAGTGCACTAAGTGACACTCAGATTTAATGAAAAGACATCATTATAATCTCTTCTGCATTTTTCTAGCCATCAAAGTTTTAAATTAAGACTAACCATCACAGTCTGCCCTTCATCACACCAAGCTCATTCTTGTCTACTTAATATCCCAACTCATCTCTTTAAACAATACTTAATTTCTAAGTGGATACAGTAATAATTCCACTTGTTATGACATAGCTATCCTGTACACAGTCCAAACACCTTTTTCATAAAATCTCAGGTCCCTGGCACTAATCAAAAGTCCAACTCCACAGTGCAAATATTTAAAGAAAACTTTTAGCTGTGTATCCAAGCAAAATTCAAAAAGGAACTTAAATTTCCTCCAAGATACAAAATTCTGTGTTGAATTAAGAGATCAGATGGCTGAGGAGATAGCTTAATGGTCAATGATCCTTCCTGGAAGTCACAAGGACCTGAGTTTGATCCCCAGTACCACATGCTGCACTGATCCTGGAAACCAGGTGTGTGGACACACCTGTAATAGCACTGAAACAGAAGGATCAATAAGAGTCCGAGCTGCCTAGTGAGACCCAATACAAAATAAACAAACAAATAAACAAACAAACAAACAAACAAATAAATGATTTAGAGAGAGATGGAGAAATATAGGGAGAGACAAAGAGATATAGAGACACAGAGAGAAGAGAATTTCACCAAAGCAAAGGCAAAAGTCCAGTACAGTAAACACTATGACATGTAGCTCCATGTCTGTCCCCTAGGGCATGAAATGGTAAAATGAATTCCAAAGGGACTGAATGGATCTACCCGCATGGTCTTGCTGCATGTAGCTCATCTGACCTCATCATTCGTCTGGCTCCACTCACTGTCTATTGCTTTCCTCAGCAGACACTCTACTGTTTCTTGTATGTCCAACATTCTGTGGACTTTATTCCAGGTTAGAATTCACTTCCACAGTTTGAAACATCACACTTTAAGAAATTCTGGCAGGGCCTTCGACTCTGTCACACATTGCTTGATATGCTAGGCCTTCCTTTGAAGTCTTCACAGCACCACAGATCTCACATTCCACACACTCATGATCATATGAATATTGCCAAGTTCTGCCTCCAGTGCAAGCAGTATCTGGGCCCCTTTGGACCATGACTAAAGTAGCTTCTCAGAGTTAGGTTGGTCAAAGCGAGAAAACAATGAGGCTGAGGCAGCCTTGAGTGAGCAGAACACATGAGGCTCTATTCTTAAAGCAAAGACTTTGAAGACATTTACACTTCTACAACTTTGACTATGTGATATGTGGTATGCGGTCTGTGGCAAATTTCTGAGATCCTTTCAAGGCATCCTTCCATTGTCCAGGCTCAAATCATGTTATTTCTGTTCAGTAGCCTCAATAACTTCAACAATCAGAAGTTCCTTGGACCCAACTTCACATGTTCCTTTCTTTTCTTACCACCCCCCAATCCACAGGTCTTTCACAACATTGTGGTTTGTTTGGCACTTTCAAGTCCCCTTAAGAATCTGGTTAAACTGAGTCAGCATTACTCAACCTACTGTTTGATGTGGAACTGCCTTGAAATGTGCTCTTCCAGATTAGTTAGGTCATCACTCTTACATTCAGTATCAGTCAATGTCTTGGGACCTGTACACAGCGCAGAAAGATTCTTTGTTAAAATACAACTTGAATGACCTCTAGGCTAAATCCCAAAGGAGTCTTCATTTCCATCAAAAACTACATAAATACGATTTTGCTTGCATTCTAACATTCTGGTACCCTGAGTCGCAACCAGGTTAACCATTAAGCTCTACGCTTGTAGGCGTGCTTGATTCCTGTTCTCTAAACTTTTCCAAAATTGCCCACAAACTAGTTCCAGAGGCATGTGAACCACATAATTGAGTACAGTCACAGCAATCACCCTACTTCTTGGTGTCAATTTTCCTGCGGTATCAGCTTTTTTTTTTTTTTTTTTTTTTTGTCTCAGTGATGCAATGCCTGAGAATAGACATTTGCAGGAGGATATACTTACTTTGGCCCACAATCTTAGAATTGCAGCGCATAGACAGCTAGTTTCAGGTAGTAACTTCATGATGCAAAGGCAGAGCAAACTAAAGCTGCCAACCTCCTGGGTATCAGGAGAGAAAACTAGAGAAAAGAGCCAGAGAGGAAGGGTCCAGAGGTCAAATAAAGTCCTCAAGGTTGGGACTTCATAATCCACTCAACACAACAAACAAGTTCTCTATTAGTCTCCTAGATAGTAATTCATTCAATTCAGTTGATAATCAATATTAACTGTCAAAATCTGCTAAGAAAACCATCTCTTCTCTATATGGTGGTAGGAAACTGGATGTTCACAGGCAGAAGATTGAAATTAGGTTTCCTTTTCTCACCTTATGTAAAAATAAATTTGAAACAGTTTGAAAACAAACATAATACTCAAAATTATGAAATTACCAGTAGAAAACATAGCAGAAACCCCTTGGGAGATTGGCTTGGATAATTTTTCTAGATATGGCACAAAAACATAAACAGCCAAAATAGAATTTGACAAATGAGACTATACCAAACTTAAAAGTTTCCAAACATGAATTTGCAAAATGTCTATGAAATCCACATAATAATCCAGATGAAGGTCAGAGCAAATAGCTCAGAGGAATAAAGTGTCTACAAGCAGGGGCAGGGGCCCAGGGTTCAATCCCCAGGCCAGCCACGCTGGACCTGCTCCTGGGATGTGCTGAGACGCAATTGAACCTGGGCATGGTGGCAGGTGGTTGTCATCCCAGATCTTGGGAAGCTATATATAGGTGAATCACTAAGAGTCTGATCGAATAGTGAGACCCTGAACACCTTGTAGACCTTTCCTTAAAATACAATCAATCAATCAATCAATCAATCAATCAATCAATATCCAGATGAGAAAACTTAAATAAAGATAGAAAAAGCCTGCCTAGATTGGAAGAGCTCAACGAAATGTTTGTTATTTAAGCTGCTGAATTTTGGAGTGGTTTGTTATGCAGCAAAGTTACTATACACAATCTTAACAATTAGAGAAAAAATTTTACCAAGCACGTAGCAGTTTATCATAACAGTAACACAAAGGTCATCAAAAGAACAAAGTAGAGAAGAGGTAAAGATTATAAAGATATATGCTATATGACAGCAAAAAGCAGTAAATACATTACCTGAAAATTTTTGAGAGTTAGAGCACATGTTAACATGGTTCATAATTTTGTCATGGTTTATGTTAATTCATTGCTTTTAGTATGTATATGTTTAATTAATATTTCAAAACACGTTTCAATAAAACCAATAAAATACTCTATAAACCAGCGGTTCTCAACCTGTGGGTCATGACCCTGGTGGGGATCGAACGACCAAAACACAGTGGTCACCTAAAGCCATTGCAAAATACATATTTAAACCCATGCTATGCCATGGTGAAATGTTATTTATTGGAATTAGTAATAAATATTTCTCAACATATAACTAAATATTGTTTTTGTGATTAATTGCTGTTTAAATTATGTTTGATTTGTAGCAATGAGAATACATAAATATATATCAGCTATTTACATTCCAAATCATAACTGTAGAAAAATTACAGTTTTGAAGTAGCCACCAAAATTGTTTTTTGGTTTGGGGGTCACTGCAACATGAGGAACTGTATTGCAGGGTCACAGCATTAGAAAGGTTGAGAACCACTGCTATAAACCTTTATGCAACAAACAAAAGTGGCTCTTGATGTTCCAGTAGAAAAATGCAAGAGGATTTAGAAATGAAAATAAGAAACAAAAGTTAATGTCAACTGGAGCCCTCTCTCTGTATGGGAGGAAAGGAACTTTCTATGAACAATGAAATATTGACATACTCAGAAAGTTGATGGCAACTTCAACCTCTCTCTCTGGCAACCTGTTTGCAAGGGGGACCAGCTTGGTTACATGTTTTCAGTCTAGTTTTGCTTTAATCCCACACAAATGACTGATTTCCAGCTTTAGTTGTTTCCTACACCTTTGCATATTTAATTTTCTTACTCAAAGAATACTCCTACCATCGTAGTAATGGAACAATTGCTTCTAATTTCACACAGTTAAAAGTAATTTTCACTATAAAACTAAAATATATCTTGAAATTAAAAAAAAAAAACTGCTATAAACTTTGTGGAAGACAATTTCCAAGACTGCAGCCAATAATGAACTTTTGTGATTTCTTCTCATGTGAAATAGAATAGGCTTATAAGGTTTGTAGGATGTTAGTGAGCTAAGTGTATAATTTTTGAGACTATGCCAGTGGTGGTAAAACTACAACATCCATTGTTTCAAGACAAACTGTTAAAATATTTTTTTTTTCTAAACTAAAACCTCAGTTTTCAGTGCAGCATTGGCACTTAGAAATAAATGACTGGGTTTGGGGTTGCAGCTTGGACATCTCTAAACGATTTACCATCACTGCATTTTGTACCATATTTCTGTTTTTGTCTTTGAATAATTTACACTGAAGAAAAGCAGTTGGAGCCGGGCGTGGTGGTGCACACCTGTAATCGCAGCACTTGGGAGGCTGAGGCAGGAGGATTGGTGCAAGTTCAAGACCAGCCTGGGCTACCAAAGTGAGCTCAAGGCCAGCCTGAACTGCATAGCGAGACTCTGTCTCAAAAAGACAAAAAAAAAAAAAAAAAAAAAAAAAAAAAAAAAAAAAAAAAAAAAAAAAAAAAAAAAAAAAAAAAAAAAAAAAAAAAAAAAAAAAAAAAAAAAAGAAAGAAAAAAGAAAAGCAAAGCAGTTGCTGAGATCATGAAAATGTGCCAGCAGTCCTGTTGAGAGGCCTACCTGGAACGCAAGGAGGCTCTCTCCATGGACCAGCAGGCCATGGAAATAAGCCACTTTCAATGTTGACCACCCCGTAATTTGCAGCTCTTCCAATAACTGTAGACATTGCCAATATTTTGGCTAAAAATCTCAGGAGAGAGAATCAAACCAGTTCTACTCAGAGATGTGTTAGTCAAGTTTTCAATGTATATTTTATTTTGTCCTATAACTTAAAATACACTGAGACTTGTGAAATTTAAATTAAGTATTGTATGTGAAAAGATTAGAACTGTATCTGTTACGTAAAAACATTTAATATCTGCCCAAATAAATTTTTGTTGAAAGATAATTGTTTAAGGTTGTGTGGATTGTACAGTTTGTGCTTTGTTTTTACAACACAATATAAGATATTTCTTTATATTTTTTCCCATAGCATATGTTTAAAGTTGCATTTACTACTACATTTTTCTTTTATTTCGGATGATTTGTTTCAGATAATTGCATTGTTTTTACTCCTGCTATAAACTAAGCTTCATAAAAATAGATGATTGTCACTTCTAATAAATGAAGTAGTCATTTAAAAGCACACTGTAGAAGCATGGATCACCTTGAGATTAAAATTCAAAGTAAGGCTTTGACAATGTGCATGGAACATGCACCTCTCCAGCTTTAGGCGCACATCCTTGCCCCAGTTGCCCGCTCCTGGGGAGGCATATCAGATTGTAATCCATAGATTTTTTGAGCATATTATTGCCAATAACTTATTTCTTTTGGTGCCATTCGCCTTGCTTTCATAAATAGAACATATTTTAGCTAGAGTGTACTTTGTTCTGATTGAGAAAAAAATCATCAATTCCAGAATTATTTATTCAGAGTGGCTCTTTTATTCAGTAAAGCTATGGTACATGGAAATACTTATAAATTTCCTGCTTTGAATATTAGAGGGCCTTTTCTCAGTATAACTTCTGTCTGCATCCTAAGCCCTCAACACGACTCATTCCTCCATAAAAAAAATACTGTTTCTTAAAGGACAGCCACTTCTTGTATATGTGTTAAAAAATTCTATGTCACCACATCATAGGTAGGACACAGTTCACTAACATAACAATATTACAAATTCATAAATGTTTTACTTCAATCGTTAAGCCCAATTTTTGACACTAAGGAAAACAAAAAATGTCAACTTAACATAGCTGACAAAAATACTGAATAGTTAGAGTTGCTGACTTTTAAATTGAAGATACTTTACTAGTTCCACATAAATCATCAATAGTTTTAATTTTTGGAAGAGGACAAATGATATTTGCAATGATATGCATTTGAACTAAACTAAAGGGAATATATCAAGTTCATTATCCAGAGGTGAACTATAACCTATAATTTGTTTTGTTTTGGCTTTGTCACAAAAAAAAACATGTTGAGCTTTTCATATGGAAAATATGCATGTGACATGTAAAGTCTATACTCAACATTTATAAACATTCTTTTAAAATAAGAATAATAACAATTACATTCTGGCATATCAAATCTGATATTAAATAAGCTTTAATAATGTAGTCACAGTATAAGGCACTAAATGGTAAATGGCGCAATCCCAGAAATGTACCCTAATTTTCCATTATATATACTTTAGAATTGTTACAGTTTTCAATTTAAATTTTATGTAGCAGTACTTAAAACTTGGTTGCATATATGCGATAAATGTTAATACAATATATTTCAAATTATACCTTTGTATCTTAAGTTATAGTTAATAAAATACATATAGCTGTCATAGCATAACACACATCCTCAATTTCTGTTATTAGTTTTAAAAAGATTTCAAATATTCAAAAATATTAAATAAATGATCCTAATTAATAAAAATTTATAAGTAAAAAACTAAGATAAATCATCCAGTAAGCAAGGTATAATTCAGAAATGTCCTATTTTTTTAAGAATTTTTTTCTTGTTTCAGAACTTTTGTTTGTTTATTTATTTATTTACTTATTTTTTTATGGCCGGCTCAGCCTGCCCTGAGGGCAGGGCTGGCGCAGCATGTGGTGCCGGGGATCGAACCACAGTCCCTGAAGCCACCTAAGCTTTCCTAAGCAGGCTCTTTATACCACTGAGCCATCCTGCCGGGCCCAGAAATGTCCTATTTTAAGTAAGAATTTTAAAAGGAGTAAGAAGAGCAAGCTATGAAAAATTTTCTTCAGAACCAGTGATATATCAATCACATTTTCTGAACTATTTTTCTAAAAAGGTATTGGTTTATTTAGATGCCTAAAGAGAAACAATCAGAAAATATTAGAGTTACAATAAATTATTTTAATATCCTTGAGGATCAAGTTTATAAATAATGTGTTAAATATTTACATTGTGTATACATCATAAAATGTCCAAAGCATTAGTTATGTATGTCATGTACAGTGAGAAGTCCCCAGGACTCAAAGGCATTCTTCTCTGGGGGAACATCCCTCAGTTGCATTAATGCGTTTTATGGTTTGCATATACGCGTTCCACCCAAAGCCTCATGTGGCCACAGAGGCAGGATTTTCAGAAGCGGCTGAGTCTAGAGATATTATTGGCTCACTGTCTAGTGCTGGGATTGGAGGCGTGACTGCTACACCTGCCCTAGGGTGGATAGCTTCCATACAGTGTGAGGTGAAGGGAGGCTTGCCTCTCTCCTTTCTGCTTTTGTTGTCTTTAGTATCTTTTTTCTGGCATAAACTGTAGCTCCTCTGCCATGCCACTCTGCCTTGGAGCAAGGTGGCTCTGGAGTTAAACCTCTGCAAACTGTGAGCAAGGTAAACCTTGCCCCTTTCAGTTTCAGTATTGGGTATTTTATTTCAACAATGAAAGAAAAGTAACCAAGACAATTTGTAAATATGACAAAGTAAGTCCTGTATGATTTGTCACATATATTTAATGTAATACATAAAATATACACCACACACACACACACACACACACACCCTAAGTTTCTCACTATGCTATACTAGCATATACTATTGAACTATATGGTAAACACACAGGAGCAACACCGTGATAACATTGGACAGACACATGAGCTACTTCTACAATCTGTTCTCACTGAACAGTGAGAGTCAGTGTCTGCGAAATTTCCCAGCTCAAGTATTCATAATCAGGGACTAATTTATCAAATTTATATAGTATGTCATGATATTTGAAAGATATTTAAGATCTTTCTACTTCATGTGCCTAAAAATAGGGATAAAGTAAATTTAGAAGACAAACATATTTTCAATATTACACTGTACTAGATTAACAATTTCTCATCTAGTTCAAAATTATCTAAAATGATAACAAAACCCCAAATGCCTTCAAAATAGAATAATAATCTTAGCCCTAAACATTTTATAGTAGGTGAAAACATCAACATGGTATTGTGAAGGGCTTCTTAATAATTATATTTTAACACTAATTTCATATATTTATGAAATCAAAGTCATATAAAAAGATATTTCTGGTATGAATAGAGGAAGACATAGAGTAAGAAACTGAGTAGCAAATATTTTTGTTTATTTCAAAAATAACAAGAAAAAATAAGACATACCAGAGCTTCTGGTTTGGACTTTTGCATGTACTCTTTAATTTGTCAGATACTCTTAGGTACTGTGAAGCAATAGTAGTGGAGCAGGCAGCCGGTCTAACTTCTACTTTAATTAAAATGGTTGTAGTATTTCATGCAGACAGCTGCAGTGATTTCTGATCAGTAGTTTTATTGTACTTAAACTTTTTATTTAGTTTTTCACTTAAAATTTCTACTACAAATAGGTATAAGCTATTACAGAGTACTTTGTCAGATTCTCTATTTAAATATGTGTTTGCTCCTTTTCTAACTGATAAAGTGGGTTAGACTGAAGAACATGGTGGTGAGGCATCTTTATGTTTTGGAAGTAGAATCACAGAAATCCATTCATTTCAGACTCTTGGGGAACTAGCAATTTATAACCATTCTTATTTTTTTAATTTTATTTTTTTTTTCTTGTTTCAGAACTTTTGTTTGTTTGTTTATTTATTTATTTTTGTGGCCAGCTCAGCCTGCCCTGAGGGCAGGGCTGGTGCAGCATGTGGTGCCAGGGATCGAACCGCAGCCCCTGCAGCCGCCCAAGCTTTCCTAAGCAGGCGCTTTAGACCACTGAGCCATCCTGCCGGGCCCCACCATTCTTATTTTATTTGAAATATTTGGTATACCTTTCCTTAATTTTATATTATTTCTTGCAAATTTGGTGATCAAGTCAAGGTGGTTGCTTATGCTGTGCAAGAGCTCTATTACCTAGTGACATTCCTGGGTTTGATACTTTCCTTTTTGCTTGCTTTCTTATTATCTTTTTTTAAAAATAATTTTAAAAAGTCAGGTCTTAAGAGGTGGCATTTGATAATAACTGAGATCCTCCAATGAACATCTCAACCTGAACAAACTAGTTTCACCAACTAATTATGCACCAAATCATCTTCAAAAGAGTTAAGGAAGCAACCTGAGAAAGGATAATATCTGAATTAAAATAAGGAGAGATTAAATGAGGAACTCTGGAAAAATATATTGAGACAACTCACCTATCTCTCATCATCACTTGAGTGAAAGAGAAAGAACTGCATATGGGCTTGATTGAAACCCAGTGACCTGCCATGATGAGAGCTGATGTTGTACCACACAGAGCACCACGACTCCCCTTCCAACCTCCACCCCACTAGACCAATACATGTAGACCAAGCCATGGGAGCTGCATTATTGTGGCAGAGGGGTTGCTTTACCATGTCTATCTCAGCCTCATTCCGCTAGTGTGAAGTACAACTTCATCTGTAAGGAGCAGGGCAAGAATAATAGTAAAGAGATTGACTTGTAAGGCCCACCACAGTTAAATCCATTACCAAGCCTAAAACAAAGATCACTATACCCAAGCCACAGTTTTCAGATAAAGCCTCCAGACTTTTCCAGCTTTTTCCACAGATCTCAGAACCAGCAGTACAGACTTGAGTTTTGAACTACATCATTATCAACCTTGGTGTGGATCCTCCATTCATTAACATTAACCTAGGTAGCCTAGGGACAGTTTCTACCACAATTTTCTGAAACTCTGACAGGACAGCTTCTCCATACTCCCAAATGGAGAACTAGTCCTCCTGTGGCATCAGATCATGATGTAGTCACATTTACATTAGGTAAACTGGACTTTAAATCAAAATCACTATCAAAGCATAGGAAAGACTCTTCTATAGTGGTAATGGTTTCCATTCAACAAGCAATAATAATAGTTCAAACACATATGTAGCTAATAGTGGGGCAAACATATATATTAATATATTTTTTAGACTTTTTAATTTATTTCTCTTAAACCTCATTTATTTGTTTGTGTTATGGCTGGCCTAGCCCACCCTGGGGTGGGCCTGCACAGCACGTGGTGCCAGGGATTGAGGAACGGTCGCAGCGCTTGCCTTAAGTTTCCTCCGGAGGCACTTTAGACCACTGAGCCATCTCGCTGGCCCAATACAAATACATTTCAAAGAAAGAGATGGGCTACAAAACAATGATTGTCAGAGATGTTATATTCCGCTTTCAGCATTGTACGTAAGCACAACAAAATTAAATTGCACACTAGATTGAATGGTGCCACATCTACAGAGCATTTCAACTAATATACACAGAATGTATATTCCATATCATATATGTGACTTTTTAGACTAAATCATACAGTTGGACAGAAAAAATATCAGAATTATAAGTAATAAAACATAGCAAATATCATTTCTGACCACAGTTTCATAAAAAGAAAAACTTTGGATATTATAAAAATATATTGATATTAAATAACTTTCCTTGGATTATCAAATGACCAACAGAAAAATTTAGGAGACTTCTAAAGTAAAATAAAACTTGAAGCACAATGTAACAAAAAAATTAATGCTCAAAATTAATTGATAACCAACAATGTCCACACCAAAAAAATCAGAAAAATATGAAATAAACATTTCCTGAAAAGGCTAGAAAAACAAAAACAAAACAAAACAAAACAAAAAACAACTAAGTATAAAATCACTGAAAGAAAAGAATAACAGTGTAGTACTGTGATGAATAACAAAACAGTAAGATCAATAAAACAATGATTTGGTCTTTGAAAAGACTAACAAAGTAAACAAAGCTCTAGGTACATGAAGTAAACAGAAAAACTGAAATGAATAAAGCAAAGATGATAAAAGAGATATTGCCCCTAATGCCAAAAATATATTATTAGGGATTCTGTTAAATAATTATATATCAATAAACTTGGTAGCCTAAAAGAAATAGGTGAATTACCAGAAATATGCCCTGATCATGACAGAATTGCAAAAAAATAGAAGATTGAAGCAAATAATAACTAATGAAATAAGAGCAGAAATAAAAATGCTCCAATCAAAGAAAAGACAAGAAGGGCTAGCCAAATAGCTCAACCAATTAAATCACCTGCAAGTAAGCTCAGGAGCCGGGGTTCAATCCCCGGGCCTGCCATGCTGGCCCTGTCCCTGGGGCACACTGAGACAGCAGTTGAGACTGGGTGTGGTGGCACACACCTGTAATCTCACCTCTTGGGAGGCTGTAAACAGACGGATCACTACAAGTACAACCTAGTAGTGAGATTCTGAACACTCTGTAGACCTATCCCTAATATACAAAAAAAAAAAAAAAAAAAAAAAAAAAAAAAAAAAAAAAAAAAAAAAAAAAAAAAAAAAAAAAAAAAAAGACAGATATGGCTGATAAATATCAGTGAGTTCAAAGATATCTGAGCTAAAGAAGTATTTGTCAGCCAACAACACAGAAAGTAGGATGCTTCCTTCAGAAACTAGGCTCAAATCTGTAAACGTCTACTAGGTAGGTAAACTGTCAGTGGTGGCTGTAAATAAACATTGACAAGAACAAAATAGCTAGTGTTGGGAATTTACATTAGGACATGTTTCTCTGCTGTCAGAGTTACAGTTTCAGGAGCAAAACTGCAGCTCTATCAAATGTGTGTGAGATATTCTATGTGTATTAACATTTTTTGTTGTGATATTTTAATCTATAAAAATATTTAATACTGTAGGTATATGTCTTCAGCAAAATAACGCAATACAGTCCAAAACTCTATAATAGTAGTGGGTTATCCACAGAACTGACAATGTTGGAAGCTGTTTACTTGGGCTTTTCATAGCTCAGCATATTTATATGACTTTACCATATTAAAGTCTTACCTCGTGGTTAGACTTTTCTGCTGCATGGTTAAGACAAAGAAAAAGCAAGACCTGTATAAAAATAAAAATGTAACCTTTGTATCTGACAAAGTCAGTCAAATCCCCTCAGGATTTACTCTGGAACCATGAACAGTGTTTTGTGGATCTTTTGTCAGTGTCAGCCATCTGGATGAGTGACGGCTATTACTTGACCAATTTGCTCTCTGTGAAAGCCTGAGGGAACGTTTTCTCCCTAGGTGACTTTCCTTAGGCACACTATACATTGTTGCTCTCTTTCCTCTGTGGCCCCATAATCTCCTTGAACAGAAAATTTGGGACACCACTGAGTTACAGGCTGTTACAGTACAGGTTCTCTTATGACCTGAGTCCTCGCTGACCTTGAAGGGCTAGGGCCAAAATATTAGCTATTCTTGAAGTACTTCTTTTTCTCTAATTTTGGAACACCCATCTCTGACAAAACATAAAAGGGGGTTATAAATGAAGGACAATTTTATACTGAAAAAATATATATGTATAAACAAAATAGGATAGATATACAGCTACTTAGTTCAATGAGAATAAACGTTTGTACTAATAGTGTTTAGACACGATATCATATCTGCATCTTATACTCTGAATACTATGCAGACAATATGCAATGTGTTAATTATTGTAACTGTCCTACTAACTTGTTTTGAAATCGTCTCATTGCTGTTTCTTTCTCATTAAAATTAATTTTAAAAAGAAAAAAGAATAGTTAATACTAATACTGAGAAAGTATTTTAAATAGCTAAAACAAAAATATTTTATATACTGAGAAAAGCTGTGAAAATAAAATTGTGAATTTTAAAGTTCAAACATTCACTGACCTGAAAGTAATTTAATATTACCCATTTAGTCACCTCATACAGTAAGAAGGAAACCTTTAAAAATGCATTTTAAGACCCATATTTTCTTTAAAAATATTGCTTGATTAATCTAGCATAATTTTAATAGTAGCTGTTACAGGTCACAGTACTATTGTACCATACGTGTGCTACACACAACTGTGTCCTGTGCACCCCAGAAGAAGAAATAATTTTAAAGGCTTTCATCCTAAAGAAGTGACTAATATTTGAGAAAATAATATATTTAACTGTATATAAGCATTAGAAATCATTTGTATGTAAAAGGAACACATGGTACCCGTTTTAACATTCTCTAAGGAAACGCAACACTTTTGAATCAGTTAAAATTTTTAAATAAATCCAAAAGTCAATTTTTGTTTATTTCATTGGTAAAAGTTAACACAGAATTCTGTAACAGTAGAAGAATAACAATAGTCGATACACTACATGTTGTCATTTTCAAAGCAATTTATTTAAATGTGTGCTTGAAGCCTAGGAGATGGCTTAGCGGACCAAGCACCAGCTAGGCAAGCTCAAATGCCAGGTTCAACCCCTAGTAAGACATACAGTGCTGGCCCTGCCCGAGAGGAGCCCATCCTGCCACAGAGACCAGGTGTAGTAGTGCATGTCTGCAATCCCAGTGCTGGAGAGGTTGAAACAGGAAGATCACTACGGGTCTGAGCTGCATAGTGAGACCCTGCACAAAATATATAAATTCAAAGTAAATAAAATAAATAAATTAATAACTAAATTTGTGTTTCGTATTACAATCTCTTTTTGGTGTTACCATCTCTTATTTTTAAAATTTTTAAAGTGCCGTGAAGTAGAATTTTTCTATTTTAATTGACTTTTTGTCAAAAGTTCTTTTTGTTATCAAACTTGCCCATATGTTTTAGGCAACTATATGCCCTGCATCCACTGTTCCATGTTATTAAAAACCAACAACACTAAAACACTTGTATGCAGTGAGGTGGTGATTTGCTTGATGAAGCTGAGCCCCCTCCAATTCCCCAGAGTGATGTTTCAATGAATATTTTTATACCAGAATGAAAAATTGAGACCAATGTATTTTACCTTTTGTTTTATTATGATTTGTACTGGTGACAGATGGGTAATCACATCAAAATCAAAATACTAACCAAACGTTTATTTTAAAACAAATTATTTTCGTTAAAATTTTTCCACATTAACACTTGAATAAACTGTTCTTCCTACTTTCTTCATAATTCCAAAAGTTGATCATCCGCCCAAATGTTCATTCACAAGGAACAAAGAGTATTTGGTAACTAACCAAGGAAAGCACAAGCCATCTGGACAACATGAGTGGAGTCCAAGTGCACTGGCTAAGGGAAAGATGGCTCCTATAAGTGACTTCATACTTTATGACTACATTTTTTCAATAGGGAAGGTGGAGAAGTGGATGACTGTAGTAGTGATGAAAAATGATAACTCCTTATAAAGGAACACAAAAAGCAGATGAATGAAACTCCAACAGGAGAGAAAAAGGAAACCTTAAACAGAAATTTCGTGCAAATTTGGCTGTCATTTTCTTGCAGACTTCCTGCTCAGGGATGATACATATAAAGTAATGCAATGAGTAATTATCTATCATCCTTTTATTCAGAGGTTACACAACGTAGGATGGAGAAGTGTGTATTTCCAGAAACACCATTCTCTGATATCTTGTAAAGGTCTAGACTAAATACTATCAGGAGCAAAAAGAAAGAGATATTCAAAAACATCAGTTACACTATCTCCAGGCATTGTTCATACCAGCTGATTTACTGAATAGTACAGTTTTGTGGTTTTCAGCTGACGTCCACAGACTTCTATGGACTTCTATCATTTCAGCCATTCCATGAGCTCAGAACGAGAACAAGAGCTCGTAGTGTTTCATTGTTTTACACTCATTCTCCTTCAATGTGTAACAAAGACTACACATGCTTATACCTTCATGAAGAAGGTTAATGAATATGGGTATTGTGAGATTTAAGTCATTTTGAAAGGAGCTTAAGTATTTAAAGGGAAAATAGAAGACACAGTGCACATAAATAAAAGTTCGGAAAGGAATTTTAAGTCCAAAACCCTTGAGAATTGGTAGCATCACTAAATATATAATGGACCACTTGCTAAGACTGGCTCTGAAATGACCCCTTTCAAGCAACGTAAGAAATAGAATTTGTATCTAAATACAAACTGTGAGAAACACTTTATAAATAGTAAAATACTTGCATGGGAAGCTCATGTGGTTGGGAAGAAGAATATAATCAAATGTCTCCTTAAGACCTTCATAAGGCACACAGATGAAACAGAAAGGGCCATCCATCCTTTCAACCACATAGCATTACCAAAAATCCTTGTGGTCTAGGCCCAGTCCTTAGATTTCTTGCGCTCATGATAGTGCAAAGCTGCTCAGAGGACATGCATTGCAGCTCTCTAATTCAGAGGAACAGGTAAACTAGGAAAATTACAAAGGAAACATGCTAATTATCTAAGTGTTGCCTTCAACCACAAAAGCATAAAAAGATAGTATCGATAGATCACAATAAAGAAAAATTTTATTAATAATAAGAATAATTACTTTATCCAGAAGATTTGCCCATGAATTTGAGGGGAAAAGTACCAGGTATTATACACCAATATACCAAAAGTCAAAAACATCTTGTATTTGAAATAATTTACAAAATTTAAAAGGTGAATAATCAGAGATTAAGAAGTTTTTATGAACTAAAATATAACTCCTATAGTTAAAAGTTCCAAAGAATGTTGGAAAATAAAATAAGCATACAAATGAATTGTAATTTTAAGTATTTTTAAATAGCTGAAAGGATTGACAAAAGTGAAAAACACGTGCAGGTAGTAAAGAAATTTAGAGATAGAAGCACAAAATACTTGTAATATCTTCCTCAGATCAATTGCAATAAAAGAAACCAGGGAGAATTCAGAGCATTATGTACAAAAAGGGAACATTCTTTGCATTTAGAAACTTCACAGTGTGCTAAGGAAAAAAGAATGTTATCATTACATTTAACCAAATATAGGCTCATATTTTATAAATAATAAGAAAACTGTTAAACTTTTTCACTTTAGTAGTAGTATAGAAATAGAAACATCACTTTCAAATAAATGGGAACAAAACTGATAAGATTTGTCTTCAATAACTTTTATCTGGACGTGGTGGAACATGTTTGTATCCTCGAACTTGGGAGGCAGAGGCAGGAGGAGTACCAATAGTCAAGGCCATCCTGGGTTACATATTAAGACCCTGTCTCAAAAAGGATAACAATAATAACAATATTCTACAACATTTATTGACAAAGTAATAAGGACTTTGTCCCTTTAAAACTTTGATTATATATTGACTCTAGAATTATACCAACAAAGAATTTGCTTTTAAATATGAAAAAGGCCAGTAGCTTATCATAATTACAGCCTTCCTAAAAAGAAAATAGCAACAAAATTGAATTTGCTTATTTATAGTATTTATCCTTAACGTCTTAAATTTCTTATCCAATATATCTGAGATGATTTCTAATACACTATTTCTGAATAATTTGTTTAAAAACTAACAAAAATATTAGAAACAAACAAATAACCCCAATGAACTGCACTGAAAGGATGAAAGGGACAGGTGTGACCCAACTCTAACTCAGGAATGGAGTGGATACATTTGTCTCATGTTGCTGAGGAAGGACTGCAAGTTCAACAAGTTACCTCAAGTGACACATGACCTGCTATGATTTTACTTCATAATGGACATGACCTGTGATATATCCTAATATAGTTTATATACATATATTTTTATGAACTCACAGTAGGGTCTACAGGGTATACAGGATCTCACTACACAGATTGGACTCATAATAATGCTCCTGTTTTCAGTCTCCCAAGTGCTGAGATTGCAGGTGCACACCACCATGCCTAGTCTCAATCACTGTCTCAGTGTGCCCTGGGGGTGGGGCTGGCACAGCAGGCAGGAATCGAACCCTTGGCCCCAGTGTCTGCCTAAGCAGGCACTTTAATTCACTGAGCTATCTGGCCAGCTATGCATATTTATATACAATCATATATGTTCTAAGGCAAAAAAAAAAAAAAAAAAAAAAAAACACACACACACACACAAAGAAAACTAATCTTTGTTTATTGGCCAGGGAAACTAGGATGTGTCCACCATGTTTACATCTTCAGTGGCTCACAAAACTGGCATTATTATGTTACTGGGCATGGTGCTTTTGTGTAGGTCTGCTGTGACTTCTACTCTTATCTCTCAGGGAAACTCGGCTCTGTCTTTGGTCTTCCATATTTGCTTAGGTAGGAAGAAGTTTGTCTTTCTGTCGTTGGCCTCAAGGTTAGAATGTATAATAACATAATTTCAATCATGTTTATTCTTGGAACCACAGCTAGCTTCAGAGGCAGTGAAATATTATCCTATGTCTTGAAGATGAAATGATTAAAACATGTGCTGCATAAAAATACTATCAAATTTTATGGGGCTTATCTTTTATTTTATAACACTATTTTGACAAGAGTTAAGCTGATATCTGTAAGACAGAGATATTAAGCCAATTCACAGACATAAGTTAGTGCAGGGCTGTCCTCCACAGGCTTTTTGTGTCCTTATGTAATTATGAGAACTCATCTCTGCTAACTTCCATTTCCTCGGGTATAGAATGGATCTCTAAGATATTCCATTTGCTTACCTATAAAACCCTACATATTCTTTAAGAGATTTTCTTTCCCTTCTTGCTTAACATTTGATTTCATTTTGTGAACACAGAAATAAGAAATTCAATGCCCAAACAAATACATTATTTCCAAATTAATATTGCATGTTTTTATTTCAAACATGCAAAGCAAATCTCTGCCAATAAATTAGAGAACACTATTCATAATACTGACAAGTACAAAAGCTATCTGCTTGAATTAGACTGAATTACCTGTTTCCTCTTCCTACTTTTGTTTATATTTTGCATGCTGGACTATTAAATGATAATGGTAGCAAGAGGACAAAAATATAAATCATATAGACAGAGTCTGAAAAATATGCTATGTTACAGCCAAGACAGTATCTAGATGTAATACACAAAACATTTGTCAGAAAATGTACTTCAATCTCCTCGGGATTCTCCACAGTTGAAAGAACAGATGTTCATTGTGTTTGATGCACTCCCTATCAAACCACTGGCTGTGTTGGAAAAATAACAACCAGGAATGAAACGCTGTTGACACCTGACAGCAACAGTCATTCTGCAGCAAATTCACGTTCACACGTTTGTGTTTTCCTGTTGTAGTCTGTGAAATATCATAACTAGTTCTATTAACAAAATTAAAAAAAAAAACATTCACTTTGCTTTGATTTAAATTAAGCATTTTCCTTAGCAGATTCTCCCACCCCAGGGTGAGAGAGAAAGAAGAGTGCACTATAACGTAGACAACAAAGATTTTCATCTTCAATGATAAGTAAGTGCAGTGCAAAAACTGATTGAAGTCTTCTTATAAAAAGATAAGGCTTGTATTGATATATTAACTTAAAATTAAAATTGCCTTCATATTCTCTTGCAGCCTACATTTACTTACTATCGTCAGGGTGATCTGTATCCTCATAGGCAATCATGCCTTCTGTTATGCCTGGCTATATAATGGATATAAGCATTTATAAGTATAAGTGTGTGAGCATGTGTGTGCACACATGCTTGGATTTCAGGATATGAATACAACTACACTTAACTTTCACACAGGTTGTATTATTTCTCCATTGCAAAGATCATTGATCTTTTGAAAATTAAATATTAAATTAAAATGAAATCAGTATTCTTTGATATGATCAGAGCTCTTGGTAAAACATAGAAATAACTTCATTATTATAAATAGCATTTACCCCCTAACCCTCCAACTTATTCCAACCTCCTGTGAAGTTGCCCAACATGCAGACCCAGTTAAAACAACTAAAAGATCAACATTTAGGGCTGGGGCGATAGCTCAGGGGCACCAGTGCCTGCCTGTGAAGTGCTAGGTCCTGAGTTTGATCCCTGAGGAAGATTGTTTCCATGTCTTTGGAAGCCAGAAACTATCCTGAATGTCCAAAAAAGTTGTTAAATGTAGCAAAATAGAATTTTCCATTTTACTTCCTTTCCCACTTTTTTGTATTAGTTCTTTTCAAAATATTTGTCAGCTCTTAGAAAAACTATAAAATATAATTACAATGACATTCAGATATTGTGGATGTAATTCTTTTTTCTGTTTTTACTGCAACATGTTAACATAAAGTGCACTCAATGATTTTTAGTTAAGATGCTCATGGTCTCACCACTAATGATTATGACAAATCTCACTAACAAAGGCAAATTTAAAATATCATATTACTTTTTCATTTGTAATCTTCCAGATTACAACTGAGAGTGACTCTTGTGCTTCCAAATACAGATATACTCCAATAGTTTTGCTAGATGTTTAATTTTCTATCATATTTATTTTCATTTACTTTCCTAACAGTTATTCAGTATATAAAACATTTAAATATTTAGTTACGTGTGACTCCTCTCGTTCCAGGTGAATTTGCAGATTTCGTTTGTCTGGAGCGCCCTGCAGAGTCCCCTGGGAGTCCAGATGGGAAAACTGAAGGCTCTGCCCCAGAAGTCTAGGAACTGACCTCAGAAGGTGAAGGCACGAAGCGGGACTCCTTCAGAGAGACAGAAACAAGACTTCCTTCTTTTCCTTTTTAGTTCATCTAGACTCTAGGCCTGGTTGGGGCAATTGCTCAGCAAAAGTGCCTGCCTTGCAAGAACAAGGTCGTGAGTTCAATCCCTAGTACTGCATGAGTGCTGATCCAAAATCCCGGAGCTCACCCAGCTGGCCCTGAAATGGAGAGTGGTAGAGCATGCCTCAGCCCTGGGGAACCTGAGACAGAAGGATCACTATGAGTCAGAACTGGGCAGAATAACACTGCGTGAAATACATTAAAAATAAAATAAATAAAAATATACAGCCGTGTTAATCTGAATTATCTGTGTGCAATGATTCTGTCTAGCGTTTTTTTTCCTGTTAGATAATTTTGTAGTCTCCACGACTATCACACTTGACATTCGGTAGAGTCGAACGGGATCACAGTGTGAGAGATGAGGAACGCTGTGTCAGTCCTCCAGTCATGCTCCCTCTTGCTATAGAACCATCAGTAACTGATCCCAGAGGGCGCAGCTGATGACGTTTTCCGACTCATGTCCCAAAGGCCCCACTTCAGGACACCAATGTCAGAGTAGGTTTCCACCCTGACAATATGGGCATTAAATTCCGACATGAGTTTTGGGGAGGATAAACCGTACTCAAACCATAGCAGGACTCTCATGAAGTAGTAAAAGTTAAATGAAGTTGTAAGGCTTAACCCTGTCCTAATAAGATTAGTCATCTTCTGAGGAGAGACACCAGAGCTAGCAGGCTCACTCTCTTGCTAAGTGTCATGTACAGAAGAGGGATCAGGTGAGGGGACAGCAAGGACCCACCTTCTGAAAAACTCATTGGCTGGCACGCTTTTGCTGCGGTACTGCTACTTTCCTGAACTGTAACAAAAATCGTTTTTTTGTTATTGGAGCCACCCTATCTATGGAGTTATGTGCTCGGTTCTCGAAGCCAGGCCAGCAAACACAGAGGCATTTCCATAGTCTCATACTCTTAGGTACTAAGGAACATCTTAATATTCCTCTTTTTACTTGTAACATTCTGGGCCCCCAGACACTGTATACTTTCTAATTTATCATTGTTTGGCAGCCCAGTATCAGTTTGTTTAGCTATGAGACAAACTATTGGTATTTGTTTTAATTTCTAGATTTGCTGCTTTTCCTTGCATTTTTCCAAGTGCTTTTTTCTTAGCATTGGCAAAGCTACATCTTTGATTTGGGTTCTAAGACAGGTTATGGACCTTTCGTGCACAACTATTGTTAGATGCATATCATTACTTTGTTTTCTTTTCTTTAATTATCATAATCTGATAAGATTTTTTTTAAATAATAAGCAAGGTGGCCATAATCTAAATCTAATGGTTGCTCCAAGTTTCAAGGGCATTTATAACTAACAAAGTTGAATGATTTATATCTCACTCAAATGATTTCTGAGTTGAAATTCTATCAGTTTTTTTTTTTTTTTTTCCAGAACTGGGGATTGAACTCAGTATCATGCATTTGCCAGGTAGGCACTTATGCCCCTGAGCTATCTCCCCAGGCCTCTGAGTTGAAATTCTAAATTCAACATCCTTCATGTCTGTTTTTGTTCAGCCTGAAAATGATTGAATTATTTTCCAGGTTCTTTGTTTTTATGTAATACCTGGCAAAATTTGATGAGTAATGACCAATATACACAACTGCAATTTATTTCTCCCATATTTTCTCTGGGGATGAAAGTTAATGTATTATCTGATATATCTCTAAAGTTACATTTCTTTATAATTTTACTAAATAATTTTCTATTACATGGACTGGAACATTAACTTTCTACTGTGGTTTACATGAGTCTGTTTGTAAATTTCATTTGAAAGGCCTGTTTTCATTCTCAGATTCCGTCATTTTTTGTTTGTTTGTTTGTTTTTGTTTTTCTTTTTAAATTGGCTGATACCTCACTGTTACAATAAAACTTTCTCTTTTAGATTTTTGTCATTCACAATTCACTCCATTTGACAATACAGCTATCCTTATTAGTCAGGATAGAATTGGAGTAGAGAAGATAGACTAGGATTGTTTATGCTACGGTAATACAAGAAATATTTCATTGATTTAAAACAGCATATGTTTTTCAAGTTTTAAAGGCATGTACAAAATGAGCAGGTAGGGATCTATCCTCCATCCAGAAGTGCAATTTACTTCTTCACACTTTCAAATTAGATTTGGTTCTTTGACGTGATTTTTAACAATGGAACAGCAGGAAATGCAATGCAAGCAGAGACATAAAAGCACTAGGGCATCAGAGTTCACTCTTGCTTGTTACGATTAAAACCATCAGGTACTAGAACAGTGGTTCTCAACCTTTCTAATGCCATGACCCCGCAATACAGTTCCTCATGTTGCAGTGACCCCAAATCAAAAAATAATTTTGGTGGCTACTTCAAAATTGTAATTCCAAATAAATAACATTTTCCGATGGCTTTAGGGGACTCCTGTGTTTTGGTTGTTTGACCCCCACCGGGGTCCCGACCCACAGGTTGAAAACCACTGTCCTAGGACATGAAAGGCCATGTAGAAGAGAACAAGGCACTCTCTACCATAGTTCACTGACTTCCAGGGATGTGAAAAAATCGCCTTACTGCCCATAGTCATATTGCTGTCCTCTGTAGAAATCACTTCAACTCCCTCAAGTTTGGACACCTACCAGGAAATACAGAAAAGGAGAACTGACAGTCACTGAAAGAGTCGTGAAGAGAAGGAAACAACTGGTCCTTACGTCTACTAAGGCAATAGTTTATAAAACATTGCTTGCTGTAGATTTCTTTTTTTAACTATTATTTAAATTAACAATGGTTATATTACATATTTTCATCATCAGATCAGTTTAGATTAATAGATATAGGTGTATAAGATTGATCAAACAATTAAACATTAACACTTTCAATAAATGTTACTTTTTTTTTCTTTTCCCCTTTTTTTTTTTTTTTTTTTTTTTTGAAAGTTGACATATTGCATATTGTCCTCACAATAGTTCTACAGAGCACAGTGTGTGGGCATGACCCACCTCCCTATTGATGTTGCTAAGAAGAAAAAAAAAAAAAAGAAAAGGAAATTCTTCTCTTTGGACTAAGAAGATGCAGATGCATACACTGTCAAACGTTCTGCAATTGCAGTGGGCCACCAGTGTTATACTAAAAGCAGACTATATGCAGTCACTTCTGGATGTTATAACTCGGAGGTAATGCTGATCCACATCCTGAAACAAGAAATACTTGTTTTGTGTCTTCATGTTGATGTCAAGCCAGTGAGGAAGCTGTTTTCCAAACATGAGAAAGTGTCAGCGCAGCTGCTGTCTCAGATGCAAACATGGCAAACTGAACTGTGTAGTGAAGAAAAATTGTGAAAAGTACTGCCTGTGCTAACACAGAATGTAGGCGTGTGCTTAAAAACTTGTTAATTTGGCTGATTATCAGAATTTAGCATATTATATGCAAAATGTACATGCCCCAGTATTGTATGTATTCACATATATTTTGTGCATATTCATACATATTCATGAATGTTTATACCTTTTAAATTTTCCTGAATTCCTTTTTTTTTATTATTTTTTTTTAATTCTTATTTTGTGAGACGGCTTGAGAAAACCTGGCATATAGGTTTGTGGTGAGATCAGGCATTTCTCATTATTTCTTGGTTTATGGTTCCCCTGTTGGGCTTTCCATTTAATAAACATGTATCAGGCTCTAATCACAAGTAAGGAAAAAGGAGGGTACATGACAAAACATGACACACTGGAGACCCGTGTTCAAATATTTTCTCTAAAAATTACCCAACAGTCTGTGTCACTTATTTTGATTTGGATGCCATTCAAAATGTATATAAAACCTTAGCAACTGAATGAAGACTGGGTTTCATTAAAAAAAAAAAAAAAGCGAAGAAGCCAGTACTGTGTGTCTTCACTGAATTTCACATGTATTAGAGGTCTAATTCTACTTGTACACATAGCACCTCTGGCTTAATCTGCTGTCCTAAGATCACACTGTACACACTTGTGCTGCTGAAAGTCTAAGTAGAATATATCTACCTTGTAAGATGTTCTTGCAAAATTATAAATTACAACCCATTTAATACATGAGTATGAGGACGCATGCAATCATCTTCAAAGCTGTCGCGACCGAGTCTCAGAACAATTTTACTGGTATCCTGTTGCAATCTCACCTTCTGCCCTTCGAGTCTGTCTTCAGGTGAATTAAGTGGCAACTCAAAGGCCAGTGCTTGGCACCAAATGGGCAGTGTCACCCCCCATCTTCTCAACTGGGATCCCATCACCAACACCTGTTCCACCCCTACACTGACACCCACAGAGCCTCCCTCACTCTCCACATCAGCCACAGGATATCACAGGGGAGCGCTTAGAAATGCCAGACATTTTGTGGAGCACGCTGCCAAGATGCAGACCACCAGGATGACAGTGCACACACCAGACCAGGTGGAGCTTTTCACCACACCCCGCCTATCTGGCTCCTCCTCCACCACCTCCTGGGCAGCCCCACCTTGCAGGGGCTGCTGTTCAGCGGGGATGGTCACCACTATGACAGATTTCTGCAGGCTCCCGGCAGCAGGTGGAAGCCCATATCTCCAGGCAGCAGTGTGCGCTCCTTAGAGATGCGCAGGGGCAGCACGTAGCACCCACTGCTGGGAAGTTTGCTGAAAACAAGAGTGTGCTCAGAAGTGTGCAGAGTGGCAGTCACAGCCTGGACCTTGGGGTCCTCTGGGAGCTGTGACACAGAGACTGGGATTGAACTCAGGCCCTTGCACTTGCCAGGCATGCACCTTTTCTACCGAGCTATTTCCCTAGACCCTGAATTACTTTTAAAGGTCAATATTTATAAGTTTCTTTGCATTTAATATTGCAAAGATAGGTGTACCCTATCAAAAACTGTATTTTTACTGAGTTACAAGGAGAAAAGAGACATTTTCTGTCCACTTCACTGCTTCTTTTTTACTGAAATGTTGGCAGAACTTGTGATTTTTTTCGTGCTCAATGGTTTGAATTTGGCTAATTAACATAAGAAGAAGAGACTGACTCTAGAAACCTGAAAGAGACTTTATGAAAAGGACAGAGTGATATTATTAATTGACAGAATATGAGCATAACCGGTTTTCCACTTATGGAAAATTGGTACAAATTTAAGCACAAAATCAAACACAGAGTTCAAAAAATACTCATTTGTATTAAAAAGAACAGGCAGGAAAGCAAGAAAATAGATTTCAGATTAATTATCTCTATGTTGAAGGGTTAAATTTGTGTATGTATTCACACTTTGGTAGACATAAATATGAAAAATGTAATTATGTTCTATACAATTCTGAAAATCAAATGAACTTAACAATCTACATTTCATACATTGCATTAAATCATTGACTGCAATTTTTTTTTTTTTTTTTTTTTTTTTTTTTTTTTTTTTTTTTTTTTTTTTTTTTTTTTTTTTTTTTTTTTTTTTTTTTTTTTTTTTTTTTTTTTTTTTTTTTTTTTTTTTTTTTTTTTTTTTTGTCTTTTTGAGACAGGGTCTCGCTATGCAGTTGAGGCTGATCCTGCGCTCACTTTTGTAGCCCAGGCTGGTCTCGAACTCACACCAATCCTCCTGCCTCAGCCTCCCAAGTGCTGGGATTACAGGCGTGAGCCACCACGCCCGGCTCATTGACTGCAATTTAACAGAGTCATGTGGAAAAGAAATCTTGTGCGAATTTGCTCCTTGGATGCAGAATTCTAAATACACATAAATAATCAT
>PVJA010030247.1:0-25960 GCA_004027025.1 Myocastor coypus | reverse complement strand
TGGTGGGCTCCCTGTCATGTTAGCAGATGCTCTGTAACCAGTCAGTGCTCCTTGCCTCACTTGCTGAGGAAACTAGCCAGTTTAAAGAATCCTGTTAATAATCTTTTAGTGAAGTAAAAACACCCAAGTTGTCTTTTTGCAAGACTCAGCTTTTAAATTTTGCTTAGCATATGGTTCTTTTTTTTTTTTTTTTTTTTGTCTTTTTGAGACAGGGTCTCGCTATGCAGTTGAGGCTGGTCCTGCGCTCACTTTTGTAGCCCAGGCTGGTCTCAAACTCGCACCAATCCTCCTGCCTCAGCCTCCCAAGTGCTGGGATTACAGGCGTGAGCCACCACGCCCGGCTCATATGGTTCTTATTACATGACATAGAAAGCAACTCGCTTGTCTCCTTAAAGAAGATATTTACTAAAAATAGGATTGAAGTGGCTGAGTAGATACTGTCACCTGAAGGGCAGTTTTCCTCCTCTGGCAAAATCAAGAGGCAGCCATTAAATCTGATGCATTTAGGGTTTATTTATGCAAGAAGGGTAGACAGGGTAGGGAGCATTCCGGGAAGAAAAAAACAAAACTGTTTTGTATCCCTTCCCCCACTGGTAAACACCTCACATGTGAACAACCAGCATTTTATGAGAGGAGTCTTATTTCTGAAAGCAATCAGCACTTCTAGGATGGGAAATTGACCACAGCTTAAATAGTGATGGATTGGCTTCTCCTGTTAAATTTTACACTGCATGTGCCTTTCTGACATAAAAAATGCATGAGTTGGAAGAGAATAATAGTCCCATCCCTGAAAATAGGCTGGGCCTTCTCTATGCCACATGAAGATGCATTCTCTAAAAATACCTCTTTCCCCAGTGTTGGGGAAGATAACATGAACATAGTATCCTGCACACATCCATTTATTGTTTCAAGATACCTCATGATGAAACTATTTTAGTTATTAAGTAACTCTTGTTATTCCATTTCAAACTTCATACCTTAAATGTATTTACCACAGATAAGCACATAGAAGATGTAGCCAAATATGAGAGTACATTTTTTTTTTTTTTTTTTTTTTGCTTTTTGAGACAGGGTCTCACTGTGCAGTTCAGGCTGGCTTTGAGCTCACTTTTGTAGCCCAGGCTGGTCTCGAACTCGCAGCGATCCTCCTGCCTCAGCCTCCCAAGTGCTGGGATTACAGGCATGAGCCACCACGTCCGGCTGAGAGTACATTTTTAACTATAGAATTTTTTCCTTGTTTTAGTTTCATTTTTACATTTTATAGTTTGTAGTTTAGTTGGTAGAATGTGTATGATACTGGCAAGCAATAATTGAATTTCTTTAAAATACATACTTCCAAATTAATATAAAAGATAAATTATTATCTGTTGTCATGAGAGAAACATAACTATTTAGCCACTTGCCTGCAATTTGATCTCATGGAGCTGTGAAATTAGTCCTGGTTTTTTTTTTTTAATTAATTAATTAATTAATTAATTTATTTATTTATTTATTTATTTTTCTTGTTTCAGAACTTTTTGTTTGTTTGTTTGTTTGTTTTTATGGCCAGCTCAGCCTGCCCTGAGGGCAGGGCTGGCGCAGCATGTGGTGCCGGGCATCCAACCTCAGTCCCTGCAGCCGCCTAAGCTTTCCTAAGCAGGCCTTTTAGACCACTGAGCCATCCTGCCAGGCTCCAGTCCTGTTTTAAACATATATAAAATTTGATACATCTCAGACTGTAACCATGAAGTTAATTCAATATTCTGGCCTCAGAGGAGCAAGTAAGCCTAATATGGAAGATGAAAAATAAATCGAAGGATGAAAAAACAGCAAAAAATAATTTTACTTCCTAGCATAAGTATTAAGAATATTGTCAGCGTGAATGCATGTACATGGAAGGTACAGAATGTATTATATGCCTTTAGCGTATGCTTATGGTTTTCTTAAATCTTACTGGAAGCTAGGAAAATGTGGAGAGACTTACAAAGTTATTACAACTCAGATGCTTTTGAATTGCAGAATCTCTATTTCTTTGATGCTGAAGTATTCATTTCCAAAGTATTTATTCAGAAAAATGCTCTTTTTTTATAAAATTGTATTCCAACAGGATAAAAGGGAGATTGAAGCTTCACTGACACTTGGGTTGACCATGCGAGGAATACAGATTTTTCAGGTGGGTAAGTGAGAAATAAGTGTTAACTAGTATTGACCATGTCTTATGTTTAGAGCACGCCCGTGAAGTCTGTCTCCAGTCACTGCTTCCTGTTTGTCTCACACAGATGTTGAGTGACATAGGTTGGGTGAAGTGACTCAACCTGATATTTGCCAGGAGTGAGTCCCCTGTAGCAGGAAACAGGCCAGAGGGTAGCCCAGATGCATCACCACCGTATCCCTAACAGATCGTTACTACCCTAACAATTCTTTGTGTGCCATTGGTTTTTCAGTGTTGTCTTTTATCCCACAGAACAGTTAATACGTGTGGAGAGAAAAAATGGCATTTTAATATGAGGCCTGGCTCAACATTTTAATTTCTGCTGTACTTTTTATGATAAAGCTTGTTCCTGGAAGGTGGGATGCCATTATCCTACAGGGAGGGAAAATATCTTTCCACAAGACATTAGGATGCTCTAAGGATATCTTACCTTTGATGTAGGCAGAATATTCAGATAGGAAAGTCAGTCCCTTACCACTTTTCTGGCCTGCCTGAGTTTTTGGACTTCTTATTTAAATTGTATGGATAGGCCAGAAGGGAAAAGATTCCTTTCAAATGGCCAGTTATGCAGTCACCAGGGAGCCAGTGCTAAAGAATTTTATCACGGATCTTTTCATTACTGCCTTCACCTTTCCAAAGAAAGATTCAAAAGCCTTTCAGATTTTAATTACCAGATTTCTTCTAGGAAAGACTTTAGAGCTATCTTAGAGGATGTTATTTATTCTATAACTTCATGTGCATTGTAATTCTTTTCACAGAATCTTGATGAAGAGAAGCAGTTATTGTATGATTTCCCCTGGACAAATGTTGGAAAGTTGGTCTTTGTGGTAAGTTCAAAATAACTAATTTTAAAAAATAAAGTTCTCACAAGTTTGAGCTTTTGGTAAATATATATATATATATATATATATATATATATATATATATATATATGTTTTGTTTTTAAAACAGTTTGATTCAGACACAATAGTCACTTTTTAAAATTTGAAGCCAGAGAAAATTTGCTTTCTTGTATTCTTATGGTCCTTGTCATTTGTATCAAAGAATCTCAAAGCCAAAGAATTGTCTGCCCTTTATCATGTGACCCTGTTATTCCAGCTGCAGAAGCAGTGTGGGAAAAGTACAGGATGAGTTCATCAAACAGAATTACCATTTTAAGAAAACGGCAGAAGAAGTGAAACACAGAAAGCTGTAATCACTGGGTGAATTACTCTTAGTGTAGAGGTTGGCTGCTTCTTTTGGAAGTTGTTTCTTTTGAACAAAGAAAGAATAATAAGAAAAGATGTTTCTATTAATATCTCACTATTTAAGACTCATTATAAAGAAAAGTCTAGAGTATTTAACAGGAAAAGTACTTTTATTATTAGAATATTGAGAATGATACACTTGCTTTTATGAGAGAAAATTCTTGATTTTTCCCAGCTATTTCTTTGTTTCACTAGTTATAGCTAGTTTTTTTTTTTGTTTGTTTGTTTGTTTGTTTGTTTTGGCAGAGTTCAAAGAATTAAAGTTCATAATATATACATCTGATGGTCATTAAAACCCATAATTCTGCCTTGTTCAGAAATTATTAGAAAAAATACACTCAGAAAGGAGAATGATAAGGATTTGCAGACATGGACTTCTCTCCTATAGGGCAGACAGCCTATTTAAATAAAGGGTGGCACGGACTCCAGGCTGAGCAGAGCCCATGGACCTATTTGGGGCTTCCTGTCATCTGAACTACTTGGTCCCTGTTTGGTCTGGTCTTGCATTAGTCACGTGGTGAGTGGGGCTTGCCCTACATCTTCCTCACTGGAGCTTGTGCTCAAGCTTGGTAAAGGCTCTGAGGTGTTTGAAAATGAGCAAATTATACCCCACTTGCCTTTTGATGGCTCAAAGTCAGTAGTGATGAGATATATTTATGAAGTTGAGGGGTTTTTGGGTCTGAGACCCAGTGATTGCTGAATTTTATTATGTATCAGTTATAGTTCAAAAGCTTACTAATTAATGCAACTAGAAAAAAAAGGTGAAATCACAAAGGATATTGCTAAAATCCAGAGAGTCATTAGCAACTGTTTCACAAACATATATGCTGGATAATTGAAGGATTCTGAACTCTGAATGGAGAGATTCTTAGATACATGTTAATTGTCAAAACTAGATTAAGAAGGTTTAAAAATCATGAACAGTCTAATAACAAGCAATGTAATTAAAATATTAATAAGAAAACTACAGACGAAGAAGCCCAGGACTGGAAAGATTCACAGCCAGATTCTGTGAAGACTTTAGGGAAGATCTAACACCAGTATTCCTCAAACTTTTTAATAAAATTGAGAGGGAAGGAGTACTTCCAAAATCATTCTCAGAGGCCAACATTATCTTAATCCCCAACTCAGACAAGGATACAACCACAAAAAGAGAATCATAGGCCAGTTTCTCAGATAAACAGATGCAGACCTCCTTCAGAGGCTACTGGCAAACAGAATGGGACAAATCATCAAAAGAACATATGCCATGCTCAGGTAGGTTTAATACCAGGAAGGTAAGGGTGGCTGAGCACATGCAAATTAGTAAATGTAACATATTGCATAAAAGGAAATAAGGACAAAATTCACATGATCATCTCAATAGATGCAGAAAAGCCCATTGACAAAACCCAGATCCATTCATGAATTTTAATAAAGAACCCTAAAGAAAATAGATACACAATGTCTATCTCAACATGATAAAAACCCAGATAGTCCCCAGCATCGTATTAAATGTGGCAAAGGTAAAAGCCGTCTCTCTGAAATCAGGCACAAGATAAAGTTGCCCATTATCCCCAATCCTGTTCAGCATAGTCCTTGAAACATTAGCCAGAGCAATCAGGCAAAAGACTCCTAGAATTAATAGCCAAATTCATCAGTAGGACACAAACACACAAAAATCAATAGCATTCCTATATACTAATAATGACCTCACTGAAAAAAGCAATCAGGAAAACAGTACTACTTGTGATATCATCAAAAACTAAGTACTTAGGTCTTACTATAGTGAAGGAAATGAAAGGAAATTTTATTGACTTCAATAAAGATTACATCAGACTGACCAGGAAAATCAAGAATTACATCGGAAAATGGAAAAATATCCCCATTCCTAGTTAGGCTGAACCAACATAATCAAAATGGCTAAACTTCTAAACTATACAAAGATTTAATGCAATCTCAATGAAAATATCAGTGTTACTTCTCATAGAGGCCAAGAAAACAATCCTAAATTTTTATAGGGCCAGAAGATACTCAGAATAGCCAAAGCAATCCTAGGTAACAAAAGCAAAGCAGATACATCACGATCCCAAACTTGAAGTTCTACTGTAAAGCTACAGCAATTAAAACAGCATGGTACTGCTACAAATACAGTCATGTGGATCAGTGAAATAGAACAAAAGGAGCAGAACCAACTCCAGCCATATACAACATGTGATCTTTGATAAAAGAGTCAAAACATACACTGGAGGAAAGACAGCCTCTTTAATAAATGGTGCTAGAAACACTGGATAGATGCATACAGAAGATTGAATCTAGACCCGTATATATCTTACCATGTACTGAAGTCAAAATAGATCAAATATTTACATGTAAAACACAAACAATCTGCTGGAAAATAAAAGGTATTACTCTTAATGACATAGACGTAGACAAGGACTTTCATGAATAGAACCCCAGTGGGATGAGAAATATTGAGAATCAGCAAAGGGGATCATATCAAATTTAAAAACATCTGAATAGCAAAGGAAACAGCCAACAGTGTAAGAGACAGTATACAGAATGGGAAAATAATTTTGTCACCTATTCCTTGAACAGAGAACTAAGATCAAGTAAATCTTTTGCAAAATAACCAGACCCCTCCCCCAACCCTGCTAAAAGACCAAAAAAAAAAAAAAAAAAAGACAACTGATCTGGCCAATAAATACATGAAAAAAATCTCATCACTGGCCATCAGAAACATGCAAATTAGGACAAGCAGAAATGCTAACCTACCCCAGAAAGAATGGCCGTCATCAAAAAAAAATCGAATAACAAATATTGGTAAGGCTGTGAGGAAAAAAGAAAAAAACCTGGCATTGTTGCTGAGTGTGTAAACTAGCACAACCACTATGGAAATCATTCTTCAGAAAACTAAGAGAATTAATTCCATTTGAGTGAGATATCCCCATTTAAGTATCTTCCCAGAAGAGTTACAAATCATCCTGCTACAGGGATACATGCATAGCCATGCTGATAGCAGTGCAGTTTATAGTAGCTAGGTCTTGGAAACAGCATGTATGTTAACTGGCAGATGAATGGATAAGGAAATTTTGGTATTTATACACAACAGAGAAATACACTGCTGTAAAGCTAAACTTGTGGCATTTTTAGGTAAATGGTGCAAGCTGAGAACATAATGTTAGAATAGACATACAAGTTGAAATATTACATGATTATATGAGAGAGATTATACACACATACACACGCACACGTGCACACACACGGCAAAACAGGGAAGTAGTGAGAAGTTCAAGTACTTCCTCAAATTACATAGTCCATTGTTTTAAAACTATTTAATATGTATACTAATTGGTTTCATTTATACTAATGGTTTGGTTTATCTTACTTCATTGAAAAGGAATTTGTTGGGCCCCATAGCTCAGTGAACTAAAGCACTTGCTTAGGCAGAGTGCAACAGTGGCCAAGGTTCGATCCCTGTGTGCCATGCCATGTCATACTGGCCCTGTCTGTGGGCACACTGAGACAGTGATTGAGACTGGGCATGGTGGTGCACTCCTGTAATTCCAGCACTTTGGGAGGCTGAAAACAGAATCACTAGGAGTCTGATCTACGTAGTGAGACCCTGTAGACCCTGTACATCCTGTACTAAATACAGAAAAAACAAAAAGCAGTTGCTTTATGTTTCTTTTTTATACATATCTTTTTGATTTATGTCATACTACGTACTTTGAAGATAACAATACACAGTGTAATAATTATTGGTATTATTTGGTCATGAAAATGTGTTTTATTTTTTCAGAAAATTAAAAAAACAGATTTCTGAGCCTTCTCTCCTAAGGGATTTTTGACACTCAAATCTGGGGTGGAGACTAAAAAATCTAGTCTAAAACTAGAACTGTGATAAGTTTCCTAGGTAGTTCTTCCTGCAGGCAGCCCAGTTGCACTGAGCTGTGTGACTTTGAACAATGACTTGCCCTCACTTCACCCTGGCTTCATTCTAAAATGGTAATAGTGGACCCTTCCCCATAGGCTCAGGATGAAGAGAGTTAATATATGCTTAGTTCTCACTAAGTGTCAGTTATTCCTGTCCCAGCATTGGGATCCACTAGTAGATCCTTTACAATAAAAAGCCCGGAGGTTTTACTGGAAAGAAAAAAATTGTCTCCCTTACTAGACCGTCCAAGGCCATATTCCCTGCATTGACTGAGGTGCGAGGTGGAGCATGCCTGTAAGGCTGCTCTCCAGCCAAGAATGAGTCTGTCTAAAGTGTTTTGCCCAATCATTATTAGGAAAGGCAAGGGAAAGCATAGCACTCCGATACACTAGGCAATTTGGCCCTCCATCAAGGCTTGCATGTGCATGGGCACAGGCTGAAAGAAAGAGACGTCTGCTACCAATCAGCACTGCTCCTTGGGCTTTCCCCATCATGGCTCCAGCTGCCAGCTCCCTCTTCTGTTGAGCTAGGAGAGTTTTCCATTTTCTTATTCCCAAATAGGGATCCTGTATTGTTCACTATCGTAACTTATTTGTTGCTTTCCCAGCATTTACCATGCACCATATTTTATACAGCTATTTACTCTCTTTCCTGAAAGGATATAGCTCCATGGGGTAGGAACCCCGTGTCACTCTCTGTTATGTTTTCAGTGTACAGCAGCATTCTTTACATACGTGTACATATTCATCTCTTCTAAAATTCACCGTGTTTGCTGAGTTGGGGCTGGAGTTGGGGGCTCTTTTCTCCATGATGCAAGTAGCCTGACCAGCCAGAGACTGAAGCTGTTCCCCGTGTGGTCTGCTTCTCAGGGATCACTGACTGGATACTTCTCTGAGTCTGTGGTAATCCTCTGTGCAGTGACATTTCAGAGAGAGAACATAATAATGTATGCCTAAGGGAATCTTAAATGGATGCATTGCCCAATCTGTAGTTTTACTTACTTAGGAAAATGAAGGTGATCTTAGCAAATTAGATTTTATTTTCTTCTTTCATCTGATTCATGCTTTTCCACCACAGGGTAAGAAGTTTGAGATCTTGCCAGATGGTTTGCCCTCCGCCAGGAAGCTCATCTACTACACAGGGTGTCCCATGCGCTCCAGACATCTCCTGCAGCTTCTGAGCAATAGCCACCGCCTCTACATGAACCTGCAGCCGATCCTGCGCCACATCCGGAAGCTGGAGGAAAACGAAGGTATCACCAGGTCTTGGGCCAGGGAAGAAAATGGTGCTTTGCCACCCCATCTCTTAACTCTGTAGCTGCCTCAAATTAGGAATCTCTGCTCCCTAAGAATGGATTTTGAGACCAGGTCTGCCCATATTCCAAGCATCCATTCTGTTTACTTCTCCGCACAGTCATGGAAGGCAAAGGAAGGAGCTTGAGGCCCACCTACCCTAGCACCTCTGCAGCAGCTCTGAGCCTGCCCTGTGACTGAGCTACAGGGTCTGTAAAGTTCCCTCACACCTGTCTTGAAAGTCCTCATGCCAGGCATGGAGTAAAGATTTGTTAGCCTCTCAGGGCTCTGTATGCACACTGACCTGCCTAGGTGCTATTACACTACGTGATTAATCCTGAGGGTGAAATGTCAATAAAGATGGGTGACAGAAGTATCCCCAGCCTCTCGTGGTGACAGGAGGGGCTTAGACCTAGGATGAGTGACAAAGGATGGGAAAAGTTTTCTTTGAATTTGTTAACTGATCCCATGAGCCCCCTGCAGAGACATAATTGTGTGGAGCAGTCTGCATGAAATACATGAAAAGGAGAGCAAGCTGATGGGAGAAGGAGGCAGTGCTGGGGCCCTTAACACCTTGCCTTCACTTCATGGCATTAATCTAGCATTCGCTCTTTTCCTTGAGTTTCAGCACTTTGTGTCCTTCCATTTATCACACTGTACCTTGTAATCCCACCAGATACTGTTTTGAATATTTGTTTATATTCTCATGTTTCCAATTGGTTTTGCACAGCCATGCTATAGTAGTTAGACTTTAGAGTATTTTGATACAGTTGAGGGGTTTATTTGCCAGGCCATAGGCCCATAACTTCAGTATACATCTGGACACGTTTGGACCCTGAGATCTTGCTTTCCTTGAAGAAATAGGACAAATACCCATCATCTCTTATGTAACCTTAAAGAAGCATGTGTGTCTGCTTGATGTCTCTCAGACTGTCTCTTCCAGATAAGCCCATGGGTAGGGATTCCCTGGTAACTCTGCCGCAGGACAGGAGTCACTGCCCACTGCCTGTGACAGTGTCTGGCTTGGCAGAAAATTGGTGCAGCAGCCAGGCCTGTGGGCCTCGCTGCTCCCACACTGACAGCTCTTCCCTGCAGTGGCTCACCAGTGTGACAGATACAGCTCCCCTGCATACTGGCGTGTATATTAAGAGGAGCTCAGCTGGGTTCAGAAGTACCAAGGGAGTCTGTGACGATGGGTGACAGGTGTAGAGTCTAAACTTTGCCAAATCTGCCTCATTTCTGAATGGCTGTTGTGGCACCTTGAGGAACTCATCAGCTTGCTGCCTGCAGCATTTGGGTGAATTCTTGTTGAGATGACCTTAAAGGGAACCCTTTAGAGCCTGAAAGAATTAGTGACCCTCCTCCAAAGGTTCCAAGGTCAAATGACGCAGGATCTGCCATTCTTGGAGACCAGGAGTCGCCATGCTTATACCAAGTGTGTTTGGGAGCTTAGTGAGCTGCTGTCCCTGTCCTTGTGCTGTAGCCACAAGCCACCACATAGTGGGCAGCTGCAAAGAATAGCAGTTCCCTTCTCCAGCATAGGTGCCCAAGCAATCTCAGGAGCTGGCCTCACGAGGGCCTTCTTGCTGCACCCAGCACAGCAGGAAGGAGAAGTTTAGAGAAGAGTGTACAAGAATTTACACCCTCTCATGGCCCTCACTGCCCACGTAGTGGCCCCGACCCTCTCATGAACACCAGGCCTCCTCACCTGACCTTGCCTCTTAATAGCCCTGCATCGTGGTGCCATTACAACAGCCAGTGGAATTTCAGCTGCAGCTGGAGAGAGGACAAACAAAACACTCAACCCTAACAGTAGGAGAGTGAAGGAGTCAAAAAAGCATGAGCTCGATCCTTTGGAGGAGTGGAAATTTGGGGAAGTCTTGTAATGTTTTCTTTTCTTCCAAAGCAAACATAGTTTTTTCTACTTAAACACAATTTTAGGTCTGAAGAAGACCTTAAACCTGGTCTCTCTGAACCAGCGTCGGCTGCACTGTAGCCAAGTGCAGCACCTTAAGCGAGCTCACAACTTCTGTAAGGATCCTGCCCAGGGCACAGGCTGGTGCATGTGGGCTTCTCACGCACGCACTGTTGAGGGTAGAGGACCTGTGACTGGTTTGGAGCCTATCTGGGAGTTGGCAGTAAAGGACTACTTACAAAGACGTAGGAAAGCATTGAAAAATATTAGGCCTGTCATAACTCTTCATTGTCTTAGAACTGTGGAGCTCCAACCCCTTATGGAAATGTTTTACACATGGTTATTTTGAAATTACAGTGCATAGAAACTGAGAGCCCCTTTGGCTTTTCATTTTCATCTGTGTCCTAGGTGATCTCAGAAAACAGGTGCCATCAAAAGGTTGCTGCCCGGAAGATGGGTTGTAGATGATGTCCACTGACAACCCAGGTGGCTGCACTTACTGCCTTCGTGGGTCAACCAAATCCTTAGAGCAGCACGATTGGTGTGGGCCTATCAATGTTCCCTTGGCCTATCTGAGCTTTTCTTTTCATCCTGAAAAGCACATTTGGTCTTCAGGCGCCCATTCCTCTGGCAGGCTCTGGTGATCACACTTGAGGGCTGGCATTAGACACACAGACTGTGCAAGAGGTTTTTCTTTTTTGGGTACCAGGGATCAAAATCATGACATTGCACTTGCCAGGCAGGCACTTAATACCACTGAGCTATCTCCCCAGTCCTATGCAAGAGTTTTCACTTAGCTGCAGAACAAGACCATCCATAAACAGGCTCCCAAGACCCCGACTCACATGCTAACTAGCAGTTTCTAAAATGACAGCAAGCTAACATTCCCCAGATGTGTTCTCTGGTTTTGGTATTGATCTAATGTGTCATCTCACACCAGTCTTAAGAAAGCAAAGAAGCTAAACTTCTTTTTCAATTCTCTGACCTGAAATAGAAAAGTAATGTTCTTCTGTGAGTTCTTCCCCTGCCACCCAACTGTACCTTTGCACGTTAAGGTAAGGCTTAGTGTGTGATAAAGGAGACTTCCCAGTGTCTGGCTGCATTACAGAGCACATTGAAGAGTAGTTTTGCCAGCCAAAGGCCACATGAGTATAAAGCATTAAGCTCTTGTTTTTTAACTAATTCAGTCTCACTAATTCAGCCTAAATGGAGAAAAGCTCATATATTAATGAAAATTTAAACTTAAGATCTTTGAAAAAATTTAGAAGTTTTATCTTAAATCATACTCAGTAGCTGGAGCCAACAATGGACAACATTAAACTAGCAAAATGGATTGCCAGTTGGGACAGTTACATCTGTTAGGTAGCAGTGCTTCTGAAAGTATCCATAGCCAGGGACCAGGTCTTTTGAATAATGCCGTGGACTTACGCCCTGCAGAATGCAATCCACATGGCAGCTCTCATGGCAGCATCCGCAGCTTGGAGTCTCTGATGGCTGTCACTCACTACACACAGCAGCAGGGTGCACCCAAGAATGGACTGCAACTATGGAGCAGCTCGCCCCTAGAGCTTAAGGCCTTGCAGCCCTCAGTGCATGGAATCTGCCCCATGCGTTGTACTGGTTCTCATCCAACCTGCAGTCTTCCTCCCAGCCACCACACTGTCCACTCTCTAGGTGCAGATTGTGACCCTGGCTTTGCTGTTGCCCTGATGACTCATGTGAGCCAGCCCTTGGCCCCTCTGGCAGGGTGCAATGTGATGCTGAGCTCTGTTCTCACCACACAGAGAAGAAGCAGTACCGGGAGTCCTACATCAGCGACAACCTGGACCTGGACATGGACCCACTGGAGAAGCGCTCGCGGGCCAGCGGGAGCAGCGCAGGCAGCGTGAAGCACAAGCGCCTGTCCCGGCACTCCACCACCAGCCACAGCAGCTCGCACACCTCGGGCATCGAGGCGGACACCAAGCCCCGGGACACGGGGCCGGAGGACAACTACTCCGGCAGTGCTGTCCACCGGAAGCTGAGGACGTGCAGCTCAATGACCAGCCATGGCAGCTCCCACACCTCCGGGGTAGAGAGTGGAGGCAAGGACCGGCTGGAAGAGGACTTGCAGGACGATGGTAGCAGTACTGTCCCGTGGCTAGTGCCTGTCTTTCTTTCTCTGCAGCTGTATCAGGTCCAGGCTTGGCAAAGTTGGTGCCTAGGCAGCAGCTAAGTAGGGGTAATAGAGAAGCAGTGCCTTGCTGCTCTGCCCAGTAGCTTGGGGGAATGGCCTGCCTTAGGCTGTGAGCAGGGCCTTCCTGTGGGGGCATCCACAGCCAGCAGTAGGCTGTTTATGTAAGGGAGAGTGGAGGCTGCTGTGTAGCTCTCAGACCTGCAGTTGGGGCAGCAGAAAGGAGTGCAGCATCATGACAGAAACATCTTAAATGTCTCCCCCTTCCCCTAAGAAAAGATTTAAGTCCATGGCATTCAGGGCATTAGGTATTTTTTAAATGACTCCACATAGCCAGAGCTATGTAGCAGGTAGCTGGATCCTAGGAAACTTGTTCCCTTATGGAGATAAGACCTGTCCCACAGCATGTGTCAGCCCAGCTTAGCACTGTGTGTCCTCCCAAGTATGGCTGTGGTTGTCATTTTCTTCGTGTCCTTAACTGTCTTCTTTTCTATCAGAAATCGAGATGTTGGTGGATGACCCCAGGGACCTGGAGCCAATGCATGAAGACTCTCTGGAAGTCAGCCCCGACATGTGCATCTACATCACAGAGGACATGCTCATGTCCAGGAAGCTGAATGGACACTCCGGTGAGTGCTCCAGGAAGGGCCCCAGTGGTGGCTTATGCTGGACCAAGAACCAGGTGCCTTGGAAATAGGTACTGGTTGTGGCTCTAGGTCAGAGGCAGCCTGGCAGAAAGGTCACTCCAGACAACTGCCCTGAGCTACAAAGCTAACTGCCCTCCACAGGAGAGAGGGCTGCCTGGAGGGGGTGCCACACCCTCTCTCACATACTTTGGATAAAACATAGTTGTACAGTAGGATTTTTACTTTAGCTGATTGATTGATTGATTGATTGATTGATTGATTGATTGATTGATTTGGTACCAGGAATCAAACTCAGAACCTCACCTTTGCCAGGCAGGTGCTGTGCCACTGAGCTATGACCCTGGGCCTGCTTTTACTATTTTAAAATAAGAGCTCGAGAATTATGATGCCTCTGAAAGGGACCCTACAGAGACCCTTCAGTGTAGCTGTACCCTTTTTACAGATGAGACCTTTTTACAGATGTAGAATGGAGAGGCAAGGGCCCCTGGCTAGGAACAAAGCCAGACATCCAGGCTTGGTTCTTGTGTTTTCCCTGGGTTATTACACTAATACATGTAAGAATCTGGAAGAAAAAAATACCAATCAGGGTTGCCCTAAAAAGACACTCTCAAATTCTGTATTTTTATGAATTCTTCTAGAAAGCATGCATTTACCAGCACGATTGTCAGATTACACAATGACTGTTTCTGCCATAGGAGAGACAGTGCCTTCGAAGGGCAGCCTTCTAAGGTGGGGGTTTGTTGGTAAGCCCCACTGACCTCTGTTTGCAGCATCAGTCTCATGGGTTAGTCTGCTCTCTACAGAAGCACTGTTGAATTGGCCTGAGTGCATATTGTCTTGCCACCACCAGCTTGATTAGGTAGGTGAAAGGCTGGGAACCTCTTGGGTGGCTTGTCCTAGCCCCAGCAGAGCCACGGCCCTGGTGTTCACTGAACCTCTGCCATGTGCAGGTCCTTGAGATCAGAGGTGACAGAAGCAACACACACAGTCTCCTTTGTGCAAGAGTACTGGTATCTTTCACCGCAGTCCATTTGCTTGTCCAGCCCACAGCTGCTGTGCTAGGAGCAGACATGCCCTGGCACAGAGTCAGTGAGACCCACCCTGCCCCTCGCTAGCACCAAGTCATCAGGCAGTACAGACACACTTAAAGTCCATGTGCCAAGCTTCGCCTTTTGGTCCATTTGCTTTATTGCATCAGATTTTTTCTTTACAAGTACATTTCAATATATATTAAATACACCTGCAATTATACACTCATGATAAGTGCATGGGAAGCTCTACATAGGCTTATGGAAAGAAAGTGGGTCTCAGTGTCCCATGAGAGCTCTCCAGAGGGTGGAGGTGATGAGAGTGCAGTGTCACCTAGGCTCCTATGGGAAGGGTAGCTGAGGGCAGCAACTTGTATTTGTATATTCAATTTTTATAAAGTTATTAATGTTATATTAAGTAGAAATAAGAATGACTATAATAAAATGTTTATTAAAATTTTATTTATAATAGCAAAAAAGTAAAAGAACAGTGAGAGATTATTCTGTTCATACAGTTGACTGAGGGTTATATGGCCTTTACATATGCAACTTCCTAAAAATAATTAGTAACATGAAAGATACATGAGGAAAATAGTAAAAATTATATAAAAGCATAATCTAATTAAAATAAAAATGCTTATCTAAAGAAGAGAGTAATCAAATCATGCATAGCCTTTTCTCTGAAGATAGGACCCTTGATGTTACTCTCTTTATCATCCTCGGTTTCCAAGTTCTCTGCAGTGTGTATCTTTGGAGTCCTGGGCTGAGTTCGAGGGAGCTCTGTGCTCCTTCCCTGTCCAGGGTCATGGGGCTGGGTGGTTCCGAGCATTGAGCACCAGGCTTCACCCTGACTGTGTGGTGGTGGGCATGGATCTTGGAGAAAGAGTGCTCACAGGTGTGTGAGCCAAGGGCCTGTGGACCAGGAAGTCCTCAGAAGCCACCACTAGCGCCAGCCAGCACTCTATTCCACGTGCTTCCATGAGGTACATTTAAAGGTCTGAATCTCCTCAGAAGATGATGGTTTTTATCAAGAAAACCACGACCAAAACTAGAGCACCAACCCCAAACGTGTGCTTCCCTGGGATGGTGTGGGACAGTCTGCATCAGCTGGGGATGCTTATACATCCGAGTGCCATGCAGCTAATTAAACCCACCGCATATACGAGCGTGTGCTAGACTCTGAATTGGTACTAGATATGTCCAGAGAGTTAAGGGAGAAAACATACAAGGTCACTTCTATAGGCCATGGACAGCGGTTAAATAAAAATCACCTTACCCACTTCTTTTTCTATAAGGTGAGCATGTGCTTTTCCTGAGAAGCCTTTTGGTTTGTGGATCTAGAGCTTGACTTACTTGCTTCATCTCTTCATTGGCAAGAGAAGTTTCAGCAGTGTTCATTACATCTCTAGATATTGTTGGTAATTGTAGCTCCTGAAACAGTCTTTGTAGAGGTACTTCACTCACACGCCAGTCATAACAGGGAATGGCAGCCCAGATTTCTGTATAAGTACCGCGCGCGCTAACTGATTGCGCCACTGGAGCATGCTTTGGCAGCCCGGATTTGTACTTCTGGAAATGCAGCAGATCTTCCCTGGGTCCTCAGGTGGCTCAGGGCTGTGTGGATCTCGGGGACTCGGTGCTGAATGCGCACTCAGGCTCTGCACCAGGTCTCTTCCTGTGAGGTCTGCTGTAGGAGGCACACACCCCAGTGCCCTGTCCACCTAGAGGAGCTGCCCATCTCCAGTCACTCCCTGTTTACCAGACTGCTGTCCTCAACCCCATTTTGGAAGAGGAGGGGACAGAGGCACAGGGAAGCTAGAAATTGGCCAGAATACAAAGCTAATTACCCTGGCCGGGTTCCAGCCCAGACCTGTTTGACTCCAGAGGCGTGGCACCTGAGCTGTTGGGCTGCCTCGCTGTCCACAGGACAGAGTTGGTGATAAGTGGCAAAAGGGAAGTGGCTTTCACAAGACATCAGAGAAGGGCTGCTTCGTAGCTCTGACCTTCATAGCTCTAACTTCATCCTGCATAGCTTACTTTAAAGCTTTATTTTAGGAATCGCAGACTCTAGACTTCCTGCACTCCAGCCCCACATTCCCCCATGGCCCTTCTGGTTGTCAGCCACGGGAAGGGCACAGCACAACACCTCGATGGTGGCACCATTCACTTTGTGAGTCCCAGCAGTGGCCTGCATCGGGATGAATGGCAAGAGGTCTGAGTGAGCTGAAGTGTTCATTGGTTCATTGTTTTCTTCTCTGTTTTACCTCAGGGTTGATCGTGAAAGAAATCGGTTCTTCCACCTCCAGCTCTTCAGAGACAGTGGTCAAACTCCGAGGCCAGAGTACTGATTCCCTTCCACAGGTACTGAGGGAACATAAAATGCTACATAGCAACCGGAGTTGTAAGAAATTTTAAATTGGAACTTAAATTTACATTTATACAAATGACCAAAAAAATTTTCCTTAAGAGATGATTCTTTTCAGAAATTTGTATTCCTATTTTCTGAATTTCTGTGTTGTTTGCTCATTCTACTTTGGTTTTTGTTGGGATGAGCTGCATACTTTTTTCCACACTTATATGGGGGGAAGGAAGCCTGTGGCATTCAGGCCGCAGCTCCACTGTGCGCGCACGTGTGCTCACGCAGGTGCAGTGCCGCAGCCAGCGCTTCGCTTCTGGGTTCAGTGACCTCAGCAGCCGTGAAGGGTGATGTTGGTGATCGGTGTGTGATGCTAGAAACGTCCCTATGCTCCAGAATATCTTCTGCTTATTCTGTTCAGAACAAATTAAAGTGTGCTGAGCTGGAGCATCTGACAGCCTGTGGTCACTGGCTGAGCTACTAAAATAACAGAAGCTGTAGGTGAAATATCTGCAGCGCCTAGTTTTAGCATTTGGATTTCATCTCTAGGGGTGCTCATGCTGTTTCTCGAGTGCTGTTCCTTCTGTGCTTCTCTGTTGTTTTTCCTCTTTTCTTTCTTTCTCTGGTGTGACAACTCTTTTCTACTTTTTTCCTTGCTTAACTTCTCTCTTTTCCGTCCACTGAAGTAGCCATAATGAAAATGGCACACAATGTTTTTCTGAAAACTCTCCCCTTAAGTGTGTGTCACATGCCCACTTGGAGCCCCAGCTCCTGGGCAAGCCTGCAAGGCTGCACCCAGCTCTGCTGCCTGCGGTCAGTTCTTCATGGAGCTGGCCAGGCCCACCTAGCAGCAGGCTGCACCCCTGCAGCAGGCCGGTGCTTATGCGCATGGCTTGTGGGCTCTGGGGTTACTACACAGTCCTATATGCTACGTTCACGGGTCATCCTACACAAGTGTCACTCAGATGTGGCACTTCTGGCAGAGTCCTGGAACACTCAACTCTAACACAGGTGACACCTCATGCTAACAAGGTCGTCTACAGTAGGCTTAGCCACAGAGGTGAGAGACACAAGGCCCAGTTTCCCTACATAAGTCATTTCCTTTTTTAAAAAATCATTTATTTATTCATTTGGTACAGGGGCTCACTACTCATCTGGGCCTGGTAGCGATCCTCCTGTCTCTGCTTCCCCAGCACTGAGATTACACCACCATGCTGGCTGGTTCCAGGGCCAGCACAACATGCAGTACCAGGGATTGAACCCAGGTCCTTGAGCTTGTCAGACAGGCACTTAGTTAGACCACCGAGCTATCTCCCCTGCCCCAGTAACTCATTTCTGATGAGAACAATTATGAACCTGTTTATATTTTCCACCTCAGCTTTGCACAAAGGCTCCAGAAGCCCAGCACCTGCTGTGCAGTGCGGCCAGCAGTGCACAGCCCCTTTGCCTCCGAGGAGCCACCCCTGCCGCCTGGCATTAACCTTCCAGCTTCAGCAGGAACCTTTGTGCACCAGCCAAGAACCATGGCTCTCAAAACTCCTGCAGGCTGTTTTGTGAAAACTGATTGCTTCGGTTTTCCTTTTTTCTTTTTTGAATAATAACAAACTTCAGCACTGAATAACCAGACCCTACTGAAAAGAATAAATATTTTCTTTACCTTTATGAACTTACTTTAAGATAATTTCTTGGCCTCTGAAATGTCAGGGATAGCTGGGTTTCCACTGGAGCCAGATCTCTGTGCTCAAGCACCAGCCTCACAGGGCTGATGGGAGGACTGAAGATTGCCTTCTGGAGGTGGCACCCACGCTGCAACCCACAGCCAGCTCCAGGACTGCCAAACGCCATCGCTGCAGTGAAGCCACATAGCAGGGCTTTAGTTTAGAAAAACAACTCCGTTAGCATCTTTTGTCTTAAAAACAACACACATACCATAGGTTCACCACTACCAAGTTAGTTAGCATCTCCCAAAGGTTTAGGTCAGGGCTGGCACCTAGTAAGCGCTCAGGAAATAGACGCTGCCACTGATTTCAGTGATAGCATGGGGATTAATTGCGTCTTAGCTCTCAGCCCCCCAAAATCCACTTTCTGCCATGCAAAGGTGACTTCACCATTTATGGCTTTGCCAATTCTCTCTGTAGGGCAAACATGCTAACCTTCACTTAATCTGAGCTCAAAGCTGTTTCCATCTTCCCTTATTTTCCAGACTATATGTCGAAAACCAAAGACCTCCACTGACCGACACAGCTTGAGTCTCGATGACATCAGACTGTACCAGAAAGACTTCCTGCGCATCGCAGGTCTGTGTCAGGACACCGCGCAGAGCTACACCTTTGGGTGTGGCCACGAACTGGATGCGGAAGGGATCTACTGCAACAGCTGCCTGGCACAGCAATGTGTCAATATCCAAGACGCTTTTCCAGTCAAAAGAACCAGCAAGTACTTCTCCCTGGACCTCACGCGTGATGAGGTTCCAGAGTTTGTTGTGTAAAGGCCGCCTGCACACAGACGCAAGGGGAGCCTACTGCTGGCCAGGCCGGAGGCTACAGGAGTCCTGGGATCTTCAAGGATCACGTGTGCCATATTGTCTTTATCCTGAACATAACTCTTGCTCTATAACATTTGTGATGGAAACAAAAGCCTTGGGACAATTGCACTTTAAGTATTATGCAAAGAATAACAGAACCAGAGAATGTACAGCAAGACAAGTGCCCATGTATTGACTCTTGGGGAGGAAGCGTGCTTCACAGGTGGAAGCGTGCAGCCTGTCGGAGTGCGGCACATTGCCCATTTGTTGCTGCCTGCTTCAGTGAAACATAACATCTCTTATGACAGGGAAGATGTTAGGCTGGTTTGCTTGACGTCTGTTTTATAATCCCTCCCTCATGCAATGTGCATGGTTTGAAGGAGGAGAGAAGGGAAGGGTCTCTCTTTTTTGAAGGAAATGTGCTTTAGTGGTTTGAAGCCTTTAGACTGTCACAGTGCAGTATGTGTTGCTCGTGTATTTCTTCAGTTAAGTGTTACTTCTTTGTCCTGGGAAGGATGTTAGCATCCTCTGTTTGCTTGAACATCTTTTACCCTTCCCTCATGGAATGTTCATGGTTTAAGGGAGGAAAGGGAAGGGTCTCTCTGAATGGAGAGACCATTCCCAGCACATGGCCGCTGCTGCCTCCTCGAGCCTGTCCCAAAGCAAATGCTAGCAGAACAATCAAACTGCGCTGTTGTAGCAAGCCAAAGATACTCACAGAGCAGGAGCTCTGCCAAAGCAAGGCGACACGACCTGAGCAGCAGAGGACAATGTGCGCCGCAACATCTGTGACCCTGAGAGCGCCCAGGCTCAGTTGAATTCACCATCATGTATCAGGTCAGTTATGCCCATGACATTCGGTAGAGTTCACAGGCTGGTGTTAGTTAAAACAAGAATGTTCACAGAAAACTATTTGGATTTTTTTTTTGCTGTTCTTTAACTAAATCAAGTTATGGTAATACTAGTTTCTGCTTAACCAAAATACCCTCACTCTGTGCATATGCTTTACATGTGACAGTACATGGAACTGTGCATTCTATGTGTGTTTAAAGCCTCCTTCCCCTAGGCTCTGTGGCCGTATTGCATGTGTAGAAGTCCTTCTCGGTCACTGAGCCAGTGCCGCGCACAGGTACTCAGTGCACATAGTGTCTGCTAAGAGTGACTCTTTCCTCATGTGCCTTTGGCCGTGACTCTCAAGGCGGAGTGAGAAACAGAAGTTTCTGAGGAGCTCTGAAAAGTACTAATGCCTGGGTCCAGGCCAGACCAACCAAGTCTCTTGTGGGCAGGGCCCAGGTGGAGTTGCCTTTTCCTTTAAAGTTGTCTGCATGAGCTGATGCAGCACAGGGTTGAGAACCACTGACCACATGATGTCATTCTGTTGATGTTGAAGTAATGTGTGCAGAAGATGTGTCTGAAAAAAAAAAAAGAAGAAGATGTGTCTGAGAAGGGCCACGTCTAAGATGGCAGGAGCTGAGGGGCCCTAGCCGGGGGGCAAGCGCATCCATTAGCCATCTGGTGGACAGTGGAAGCACCACCCGCGCTTCACGACAGAACTTCATAGCACAATGTCTTTCTACGGGATGTTTTTAATGCTTTCCTATTTTACAACATTTGTTTACCATATTTTGATACGCCATTTTTGCTATCTGCCAGGTTTTATTAAAAAGTATGTATTATTTTCTAAAGAAACGCTCCTATTTTTGTACAAAAGTATGTTTTCAGGTACCAAGAAACAGCTATAGGGTAGAGCAGGACAGGACGGAAGGCAGTGTTAGCTGGGGGTGGGAGTCAGTTCTGAGCGACGGAGCCACGCCTGCCTGTGCCCATCTGTGCCAAGCACAGCACCGGGTGCTCATCCGCAGAGTGTTGCTGGACGCTTGAACAAGTTCTACATAGTTCTACACTCACGAAATTATTTTGCTTTTAGTAAACGTTTTAAGAAGAAAACAAAACCAAAGCTTCAGATGTCCGAATGTACAAGTGTCTCCCTCTGTAGAGAAGGGGAAGAATATGAAGGGATCATTTAATGACTGTCTGCCTTGCAATCCCTGAATAATCCACCGCTTCTCACAGGGCAGTGGTGGCAAAGCTGCAGCTCGCGCCACAGCGGGCCGTGCATACCACTGCACGCTCTGACGGATTTGCAGTCCCGACATGATGCTTCAGAGACAAATCCTGGTGTCCTGGTACTCCAGAAGCCCAGACCACAATGCCGTGTATTGTCTTAGCCCATAGTGTTTCTCGCAAACATAAAGAAAAAGAAGTATTTACAGGAACAGGTAGTGCTTTATATTTTTTCTCTGCTTCAGCCGGAATTGTGTCTTCAGGATTTTGCCAGCATTCGTGGTTTTGCACACCCTCTTTCTAATTGGATTTATGAATAGTAGTCTTGTGGGTTTTCAAATATGAAACATGCCAGGAAACACTTCTTTCCTTTTGACCTACTGTTTTCAGCAGAATCGTGTATATGTGTATGTATGTGTATGAGAATCCACTTTGAATAATCTACATTTTTTGTATTTGGAAATTGTTTTAAAAAATAAAAAAAGGAAAATAAAAGTATAAAGCTGTTATTTATTCTGCATTTGTTACATATCCTTTGTTAGCAAGTATACCAACTTGGTATATATTGTCACTATACATCATTTACATTTGTATTTGCAAGAATAAACTATATCTACACAAACTGTAAATAATCCTTTCTGTGAAAGGATATTGGCATGATACCAAAAGTATGTAAAAAAAAAAAAAAAAGCCCGCATTGTTTTGTAATTATTTCTTATTGGCATTTCATGATAAAGCTTAGCAGTCAATAAAGTTACTTTGTTTTTACCCTTAAGGTGTCTTTTTTTTTTTTTTTTTTTTTTTTCACGTGTGTTTGGTACAGGGTTCCACTACTCAGCTCGGACTCAGTGATCCGCCTGTTTTCAGCCTCCCCAGCTCTAGAATTACAACATGCGCCACCACACTGGGACTTGGTCCCTGGCTCAGCATGCCCAAGGGCGGGGCTGGCACAGCATGTGGGACCAAGGAGGGAACTCTGGTCCCTGCACTTGCCAAAGCAGTCGCTTAGTCCACTGATCTATGTCTCTACTGGTTTTAATCTTTTAAAGTAGTGGCAGACGTCTTAATAATCCCACCTCTTTTCCCTAAAGGAAGTCCATTCCCTTCATGCTCCAGTTTCTTGGCTATAAAATGAGAATAAGAATCTGAAGAACTCTTTTGAAGAATTAAACAAGGTAATAGCTAAACAGTTGGTTGAAGCAAAGCTCTTTGGCCATTTGGAGCCATCCCAAGCCAAAGCGTCCCACTGGGTGTCCTGCATGCATTTTTTCAGCACACCTGTGCATTTCAGTTAGAGTCAATGGGAACGTTATCTGCTCCCCCTTGTGTGCCTGATCATACGCAATGTTTTGCACCCTCACAGTCCCTTTGAGCAAGATCCTGCAGCTAGCAAGTAATGGAACCAAATTTTAAAACCTAATTGTATCCCAGGCTATTTCTGCTACACTATGCCATGTTACCTGTTGTTCTTAGAGAAAGCTGGAGCCTAATAGAGAAGACAACCTCACAGTTTCGGTAGTTGATAAGTGAGATTTATTTGCTAATCTAGTGATACATTTTTCTCAGTGTCCTCTACAGGCTACACATAAGAGTTATGGGGTCATTGCTTTGGCAGGGCAAGGAAAGACCAAGCATGCAGACTAGGAGGTAGGAAGATGAGAGGTTTTACCAGAAAATTGCAGGCTGAATGGGAACTTCATCGGAATGTGTGACATAACAGACCATGCAGGCTGAGGCTTAGAAGCCAGGGATCAAGAGTATGGAGGGCATTGTGGGGCTTTTGGACTTGCTCAGTCACTCTCCAGCCTTGTCCTAAATAGTCTGAGCTGCCCTGAGGAGGCCATAGAGGGTTTTTTCTAGATGGCAGGAAGAGACTAAAGGGAGTTGTAAATGAAGATGTGTCTGGAATGTGAGAGAAAGGACAGTTTGCAGAGGGCCAGGGGGATGGGGGCCCAAAAAGAGACTGGGGGGGGGTCTGAACTAAGGGTGTGCAGCGAGAAAGAACTGGGACTGTCATATATATGTATGTGTGTATCTATACACAGGGTTGTCTACTGCACTGGAAGCTGGAGACCTAGGCTACTTCCCTGTACTGCAGAGTAAGCTACTGCTTTATATTATGAACTCAAATCTACTCTGTATGAATGCTTTGTTACACTTGGCACAATGGCTCTGCCTACTCTATCCATGTCCTTAACTTATGTCCTTAACTCAAAATGACCTGGCCCGGAGCCCCTGAGTGCCTTGCCCTGGGGTGTTGTGGCTGCTTGGCATTAGCGTGGCTCAGGGGTGTACCTGGAGGTCTACAGCTGAGCCCAGCACCTGGGGTCAGTTCACATCCACCACCCATTAGCATGCACCCTGCTCGGAGTGGGCCATTCCCCAGGTGTCCAAGTGCATTGCCTTTTGTGAGAACTGATCATTTTGTCTACATAGCTATCCGAGAATGGACCGACATCCAAAGGAGGCGCTGGAATCCACATTCCAAAATCTGAATATGCCACATTCTCACGATGAGCATGTTACATACAGAACTCAGGGTGGTCTGACCCAGCACAAGAGCAGAGGCTAAATACGGTAACATTTTGAAATGTCCTCACTGTCACTGTTCTATTTGCCTCATCATTTCTTGAATGCATTATACAAGCTGATCCCCACACAGATCAATAATGAAAATAAGCCAGCTAAATCTACCCAGCCTTTTGGTTTTGAAGACGCGCATTCTGAATTAATGGAGAAACTGGCTGGGAAGATAGCTCCGTGGCACAAGTGCCTGCCTGGCAAGTGCAAGGTCGTGAGTTCAAACCCTGGTCCCACAAAATAAAAAATTTAGGCTGAATTAATGGAGGAGTCTGACCTCTGAGAAGTCCTGCTCCAATGCTGTGAGCCATGGGAGGTGATGCAGTTGCTCCCTCTCAAAAGATTAACCAGCATCTATAGCCAAGGCATGGCTATAATCACCCAGCTCATTACCAAGGGCAGGTGTTTACCCATCTCAGGTCAGCTGCAGCCCTGGAGGTCTCAGTACATCGCTGTCATTGCTGTCAGAGATGGATTTCGAAAGGACAGATAGTTCCCAGCTGAGGAAGGAATTGTGCTCCAAGTTTGCTTCTAAATTGGGCGCCTGACATTTAGAGCACACATCCCTACTTCCCCAAGTAGCCCACAAATGTGTTTAACCCAGAGGTGCCTTGAGCGATGGTTTTGTCCTGTGTCTTAGTAACCATCTGCCCAAGAAGTGATCTACAAACACGGCATCAATGGCAGCTGGAGGAGCCCCACAACCAGATAAGCCCGCACCCACATTCGTGGGCACCAGTAGCTTAGTCATGGAGATTTTCTTCTCACGGCTCCTTGCCTAGCTCTACTCAAAGTAGAAAAAGCACTTAGCCAACCAAGCGCAGCAGCAGCAGCCTTAGGTAGCTATCTGCCTCGAGCTCCGTGGGAAACGCTTCAGGGTCATCTCCTCCACACAGTCCCCAGCTTCTCCAGGCTGCTCTGTGCTATGAGTTGGCAGGAACAGCCCTCTTCTCCTGACCCACAGAGGTGGGAGGAAGCAAGCAGGCCTAGGAGCTTCTTGAAGAAGCAGAAGCCACAGGGCTCTTTTTTTTAAATCAGCAGAATAGATTTATTGGGAGGAAAGAAAGCTCCTGCCCAAGAGAGGGACAGAAAGGGGGTGGTCTGCCCAGGGCTTTCTTGTTATTTATTAATATATATATATATATATATATATATATATATAATATATATATATATTTAGTACAGGGTCTCATTACACAGATGAGACATGTAGCAATCCTGTTTTCAGCCTCCCAAGTGCTGGGAATATAGGAGCAGGCCCCCATGCCCAGTCTTAGTCACCATCTTGGTGTACCCCCAGGCAGGGCTGGCACCAGTGAGGTAGCTCAGTGGACTAAGTGCCTCCTTAGGCAAGTGCAGGAATCGGGGTTCAATCCCTGGCTCCCCATGCCACCCCGGCCACAGAGACCGGTTGTGGACCATTGTGAGTCCAAGCTGTGCAGTGAGATCCTGTACCAAATGCATAAAAAATGAATGAATGAATGAATGAATGAATATTTTCAGTATTTGGCAATAAGCAGTACAATAAAGTTATTCCCCAAAGAAAGGAGACCAGGTAAACATTGTCCCTGCCCCAGTCCACTGCTTCAGACCATAACTGAGGGAGAACAACCAACCCAACGATGAGGAGCTCTGAAGAGTCACTGGAGGAAAAGGACAAGAACACTGCCCAAGCCAGGGGCTGGGTGGCCCAGGGGTTCAGGCTTCATCAAGACGTGGCCCATAGCACCCAACAGGATCAGAAGTCATGTTCCATTTTTCAGCATATGCAGGAAACTCAGTCCCTTTTTTCCTCTCCAATATCATATTCTTCTCAGGAAGTTCAAAAATATACAAAAAAAAAAAAAAAAAAAAAAAAAAAAAAAAAAAAAAAAAAAAAAAAAAAAAAAAAAAAAAAAAAAAAAAAAAAAAAAAAAAAAAAAAAAAAAAAAAAAAAAAAAAAAAAAAAAAAAAAAAAAAAAAAAAAAAAAAAAAAAAAAAAAAAAAAAAAAAAAAAAAAAAAAAAAAAAAAAAAAAAAAAAAAAAAA
>PVJA010030246.1:0-25954 GCA_004027025.1 Myocastor coypus | reverse complement strand
GCTGAAAGCCTATATCTTAAGACAGAAATGGTACATCAGAAGTGGTACATTCTTCCTATATTCTTACCACATGGAAGGGGCAAGCAGTTCTGTGGGGTCTATTTTATAAGGGCACCAATCCTATTCATGAGGGCTGCACCCACACAACCTAATCATACCCAAAGTCTAAATCTCCTAAATCCTTTGAGGTTAGAATTCAACACCTGAATCTTGTGTGTGTGTGTGTGTGTGTGTGTGTGCGCGCGCGCGTTTAATGCAGGATCTACAAGATCTCACCACATGAATCAGACTTCTAGTGACCCTCCTGTTTTCAGCCTTCCAACACTGGGATTATAGGCACATGCCATCACAAACAGTCTCAGTCACTGTCTCAGCACACCCTGGGGACGGGGCTGGCATGCCACACCAGGGATCCAACACCAGCCTCTGCACTCTGACAAAGCAAGAGCTTTAGTTTGCTGAGCTACCTAGCTGGCCCTATCAAAACCTGAATCTTGAAGGCAAATTGAACATTCAGACCATAGAACTTACCAACCAAAAGTGACAGAGATCCCCTCTCCACCACAGTGTTTGAAAGACTTACCTGGAGCCAGTAGCAGGCTCACTACTGCCATTTAAGAATGCTAAGTACCTCACAAAAATACTTAGTTCTATCTAACATGTGAGAAAAATATATGTTTTCTCAATTCATTTAGTGAGAATATATTTTATTAATATTATTATGACCAAAGGAAAACTATTATATATTTTTAATCTTCTTATGTTTTGGTCTCAAAGTCTCAAACCAATTCTCATTGACTAAGCTTTCTTAAACTTCATGATTCAACTGAATGACAAAGCTGCAAAGAGTCCAGAGCCTCTTTCTGCAAGGAGTCAGGCCTTCCACACAGTTTGTCATCAGGTCTCTATGAACAGTGGGGCTCCTGATACTCAAGAGCTCTTTAACATGCTCAGATTCAAATAATGTATTCAGTAATTCTGATAGTCATCATTAACATTTAAATATTAGCTCACCCATACTGAATGGTTCCTGTGAGTCACTCACTGTGCTATTTTCTTTACATAGATCCTCTTATATAATCCACACAGTGACGTAAGGCTTTTCATGATGGTCAATCTTGACTGTCAACTTCATTGACTTGAGAGAGGCCTATGAGATTAATGATGCACCCTTCTGGGTGTGTCACAGGGGCATGGCTTTGGGGTGTCTATCTGATCCTGGCCTCTTCCCCTAGGGAGAGTCCCCTGCTCTCTGTTTCCTGATGCTATGAATTGAGCAGCTGTCCTTCGCCATATGCTTCCACCCTGGTATTTGTGCATTGGAGCTACCTGGTCAGGACTTACACCTCTGAAACTGAGTCAAAACAAACCATTTCTCTTTTAAGTTACAGGTGCCAGGTGTTTTGTTCCCACAGTGGCAAAGATGACTAGTATGCTCCTATTCTGTCTGTATAGCTTGCAACTAGTGTGTCCCTCAAAAGTCCATGTGTTAAGGAATTTTTTTTTTTTTTTGCCAGCCTGTGACCCTAGTGGAAGGAGCAGGGAACTTTAGGAAGTGGAAGAAGTTGGTTCACTTGGGGTGTGTTCCTGAAAGGGAGATGGGGACCTTGAGTATCTCCTCTTTTTCTCTTTTTGCCACTGTAGAGAGAACAGGTCTCCTCTGCCTCCTGTTCCCACCCTGACACACTATGCTTTCATACACCCAAAGCAACATGACCAAAATAAACCTTTCCTTTTTGTAAGTATATCTTTCTCAGGTATTTTGTGATAGTGTTGGAAAGCCAGCTAACACAATGATTTGCTTATTTTACAGAGGGTGGACTGAAGTGTAGACATGTTAAGTAATTTGTACCAAAACAAAATCAGACACAGGTTTTGTGTGGGACTAGACACATGCAATTTTAGAGACTCCTTTTAAGAAAGGGAACACAAGTGTACATAAACAAACTGGGAATGGAGCTTTGAGTGAGTCCAGAACTTAATACTTCTCATGTAACTGGTCTCTGGCCCATGTCACTCAACCAGGCCATTAGTCAGCCATGGTTTACCCAGAGAGTCTGGCACCAGAGATCATGACCTGAATTTCTGTTGTGCTGCTTCTGGGAAGGTAAGCATATAATTTCATGCTGAGGTTTTATGTCACGTCACACTAAATTATTACATAGAGTAGTAGAAAACAGACATCAACATTAGGAGAAATGTGAGATACACTTTTTAAAACAGAGAAAAAGATTCCATTAGATTAGTATTTTCTGAAAATTTCAGCTCAAAAGTAGTCCACTTGCTAAGCATTTATAAAAATATAGCTCATGTTTTAAACTACGTTTTAAAAAGTTAAGAGAAAAGAATACTTGTTTTTAAAGGTCTTGGAGGATAAATGACTCATGACAGATATTCCTGTGTTTCATAAGTATCAGTCCTATCAAGAATTCATTTTTGTGTCCTAACTTAATGCCATATCTACTGCTTGATAACATCACTTTGGTGTGCAGAGTATGTCAGGATCCTCTCAGCAGTGATTTTCAAACATGTTACTGCTGAAAACCAACACAGTTTGAAATGCCATATTACATCTCACTGACAATCTGTTCAGTTCTAAATCAGATGAATGTCAGGGGCCAAAGGGTGATTTGGGGACCCTTTATGATGTTGACTTGAGAACACATGAATTATTCCCAGGTTATAGGCCCCGCCTTCAGGGAGACAAAGGCAAAAAACTTGGGCTTAAATTGCTGTGTGTTATCTCATACAAGTCCCTTACTTCTCTCATACTGCATCTCCTGTGTCTGCTCAATTATGCCTTTAGGGTCCCTGGAGGGGAACATCAGTGATTGTTTTCTGTTATCTTTAATATCTTTTGCTATCAGAAAATATTGAAAAGATGCCTATACAACCTCTAAGAGTCAGATTCTGGTGCTCTGGTCACTGCAAACCATGGGCAAATTATTTAACAGAGGGCTCATGGGATGGATGGAGTTGAACTAGGCTTCTACTTCCTGTCCCATCACTGAGGACCAAGCTTGGAAGTGTTTTAGTTGTGATACATGCCTGACACCCTCCTCCCCAAGGGTATAGCTTCTTTCTTTCTTTCTTTCTCTCTTTTTCTTTCTTTCTTTCGGTATTGGGTGTTTAACCCAGTGGTTTCACACTGATCTGCAACCCTAACCTTTGTGATTTTTATATATTCTAAGATAGGGTCACTGAGTTACCCAGGCTGGCCTTGAACCGGTGATCCTCCTGCCTCAGCTATTACAGATGCGTTCTGTTATGCTCCATATAGGTCTATTTGCATAATGTGTGTTCTCCTTCAGGATATTGCTTCCTAGTTTTTGTAACTTAATTTGTAGTTAACATGCTGAGAACAGGAGTAGTTAGAATTGCTCAGTGATGTTTATTAGACTGAAATAGGCCTCCAAACTCTGAGTAAAATTTTCTCTTCAAGTCTCATGGTAGAAACAAGATGAGAAAAAAAAAATCCACACTTAGACCAGTTGTACGCTTCACAACCCTGTAGACTTAGGTCATTCCCACCTTCCTTCCATCCCTCAGGGACTCCCATTTTCTCAGGACATTTTTATGGGCCATGAACCAGCTACTTGACTATTTTAGTTACCCATCTACAAGGACTTGCGACATGCCTGCAGGACCCATGTACAATGGAAATCAAACTTCTTTTCAATGCAACATTAAGCATTTTGGGATGACAACTGCAAAACACTAAACCAAGTATAGGGCCCTTCTGGGCTGGGGCTCTGTATGAGTCAAAGGATGATCTGCAGGCGTCCTTGCCCCAATCCCCGCAGGCCTGTGCCTTCCTCGGAGAGAGGCTCTGTTTACTCAGGCTGCTATCACAAAATACCTTAGACTGAGTAGTTTACAAGCAACACAACTATTGCTTGGAACTCTAGAAGTGGGAAGTCCAGGATCAAAGCAGCAGGGGATTCAGGGTCTGGTAAAGGTCTGTTCCCCAGAGATGCTGCCTCCTGTGTGTCCTCAAAGGCCCACCTCTTCCTACCAACACATGAGATTAAGTATCAACATGTGGATTTGGAAGGACACAAACATTCAGACCATAGCAGAGACTCATTTCAAAGGAATTATTGATAATGACATTCCTATTTTAAAAGTCATGTTTCTTTAATGATAAACCTAAACTTTTTTGTGTATTTTGTTTGAGACAAGACTTGAAGTAGTTGTGAAATTGCCTGGGTTGGGTTCTTGTGATCTTCCTGTGTCAGGCTCCTAAAGCGCTGGGATTATAGGTACATACCACCAGACCCAGCTCCTTTGCCTTTTTCCAAACTGAAATACATTTCCTTGGTTTTTGGCTTTCTGAATCCATCAATTGTGGGGTTTTTTTGTTTGTTTGTTTTGTTTTGTTTTTTGTTTTTTAGAAAAAAATCAAAGCATTGTGCATAATTTTCTATTCTCTTAATCATTGCACAACCAAATGGCCTCTAAACTGTCTCTTCCGTTGACCTTAAAATGTATGGATACCACAATGAAACACAATATTCAGGTTTATCAGAAAGGCTGACAAAGTCTGGAGATAGTAAAATCGGTTACTGTATCCTCAAAATTTGTGATTTTCCTCCTCTTTTGATTTACTGATATTTCAGCTATAAGTCATATGTGTGCATGTATAAAGTGAATGATGGCAACAATATAAGAAACAGGAAGGAAAAGTTAGGCCTGTTTTATTCTTACACCTGTGAAGTTGTATAGCATCATTATAAATGTGCTTGCATTAGTCAAAAGTATATGCTATAAATTCTAAGGATAACTTTTAAAAGTTAAGGGAAAAAAGTATAATGATATGCTAAGAAATAAGAGAAACTAGAATCATATACACTGTCTAATCTAAACCCTAATAAGCAGAAAGGAAGGAAGACAAAAACTAGAGGGTGGGATGGGTGGAGCGATGCTTTAGCCTAGAAAGCGCTTGCCCCTCGCTCATGAACTGTGACAGGAAGCACCCTGCAGAGTACTTCCAGTAACTGGAGATTCACGTGAAGGAAATGAAGAGTAGGCTGGTTGGTGCAAGGAAACCACATGCCCACCATTGCTGGTTTCAGTTACAATATATATAATGGTTTGTTGCCATCATTGTCTATGCCTACCAATAATTTATTTTGTATTTTTAAATACAAAAACATTTTTACATTCCTGAAACTGGGCGCCATAGTTATGTACAAGTGTATTGCTTTCAACTTAAATCACAGAGGCATTTCTACTTCTATTCCATTATAGTCAGGATTCTAGTGCTTGCTGCCACAGACTGAAGTCAGAAGCAGCCTTTCTGTGGAGTGGAAGAAGAATGGTGTACAAAATGAAGAAGATTAATGTGACAATTTTTCTGTAATTAAAATCGGATTAAAGTTAGGAAAAAGACTAGGACCTAGGAAATAATAATTCAGCAGCTGCAAGATGATGCAAAAATGAACAACATAAGATTATGGCATCAATGAGAAAGGAGACAACACAAATGACTTAAAGGAATATGGGAAGAAGCAACAGGAGAAAACTTCCTAAATATGAGCAAACAATCTGACATTCAGGTAACTGAGGCATGCAGAACTTCAAATAATATCAGCCCAATTAAAACTATACCCAGACATATAATAATCAAGATCCCACAAATTCAGCACAAGAACAACATACTTAAAGCACCCCCAAAAAATAAAAATATCACATTTAAAGGAATACCCATCAGAATAACAGCAGATTTCTCCTCAGAAACCATCAAGTCAAGAAGAGCATAGAGCGAAGTACTTCAAGTCCTGCAAGCAAATAAATTCAATCCCAGGCCCTGAAAAATTCTTTCAAGTTTAATGGAGAAGTGAAATACTTCCATGACAAAGAACTAAACAAATTCATTATGACCAAACCAACCATACACAGAGTACTAAAACATATTCTAGATAGGGATCAAAATACCCACAATTCCAAGAATGACAGCAGAAAGCACCTCTCAAACATGGTAAACTACTGTATACAGGAGAAAAGTAGGGAACCAACAGCAGGAAGATAATGTGACAAACATAAGTCAATACATATCAGTTGTAGCCACCAATGTAAGTGGATTCAATTCACCAATTAAAAGAAATAGATTGGCAGAGTCAATTAAGATACAAAATTCAAAAATATGTTGTATACAAGAAGCACACTTAATCCATAAGGAAAATCACAGGCTGAAAGGTAAAGGGTGGAAAACAATACATCATGCTCCAGAACTTCAGGAAAGAAAAAAAACAGGGGTAGCTATTCTGCTAGCAGACACTCTGAACTTCAAATCAAAGATGATCAAACAAGCTAAAGAGAGGAAAAATTCAAGAGGAAGAGATAACAATAATAAATATGTATGTACCAAATATGGGAACACTCAACTATATGAGGAAAACTTTAAAGGACATGAAAATTTTAATAACTAATATCACAATCTTAACTGGGTACTTTAATAACCCTTTATCTCAAAAAGATAGGTAAGGCAGACAAAAAATTAGGAAAGAGGTAGAACTCAATCAAGCCTTTGAACAAATGGACTTAGTGGACATATACAGAGTGTTCTTACAGAAAATTGGAATAGATAGCCTGTACCTCAACCTAATAAAAGCCATCTATAATAAACCAATAGCCAACACAATTCTAAGTGGAGAAAAACTGAAAGTTTTTACTCTCAGATCAGGTAGAAGACAAGGATATCCTCTATCGCCACTCCTATTCAATATAGTTCTGGAATCATCAGCCAGAGTGATTAAACAAAAGAGAGAAATAAAAGGAATAAGAATAGACAAAGAAGTTAAACTACCATTATTTGCAAGTGACATGACACTCTACTTGGAAGACCAAAAAAAAAAAAAAAAAAAAAAAAAAAAAAAAAAAAAAAAAAAAAAAAAAAAAAAAAAAAAAAAAAAAAAAAAAAAAAAAAAAAAAAAAAAAAAAAAAAAAAAAAAAAAAAAAAAAAAAAAAAAAAAAAAAAAAAAAAAAAACTCCACCAAGAAGCTCCTAGAATTAATAAACAAATTCAGTAGCATGTCATGATACAAAGTCAACACTTGAAAATCAAAGGATTTCTCTATAGAAGTAATTAGTTCACTTAAAGAGAAGTTGGAGAAACAGTACACTTCACAATAGCATCCAAAAAATGAAACACTTGGGAATTAATTCAACAAAGGAAGTAAAAGATCTATTTAATGAAAATTATAACCCTCTTAAAAAAAAGAGATCAAAGAGGATTTCAGAAAATAGAAAGATATTCCTTGTTCCTGGATAGGAGAAAATGGCTATACTCCTGAAATTATTTTATAGATTTAATGCAATCTCTATCAAAATACCATCAATGTACCCCACAAATCTAGAGAAAATATTGTTAAAATGTATTTGGAATCAGAAAAGTCACAGAATAGCAAAGGCAATCTTGGGCAATGAGAGCAAGGCAAGAGGCATTATAATCACTCATTTGAAATTACACTACAAGCTGGGCATGGTGGCGTATGCCTGTAATCCCAGCACTCGGGAGGCTGAGGCAGGAGGATTGGTGCGAGTTCGAGACCAGCCTGAGCTACAAAAGTGAGCTGAAGGCCAGCCTCAACTGCATAGAGAGACCCTGTCTCAAAAAGACAAAAAAAAAAAAAAAGAAAGAAAAGAAGAAAAAAGAAATTATACTACAAAGCTATTGTGACAAAATCAGCGTGGTACTGTAAAATAAAGACACAAGGGTCAGTGGAATAGATTAGAAAATCCAGATACAACTACAAACATGTTCAGCCATATTATCTTTGACAAAAGGGCCAGACGTTCACTGGAAGAAAGACAACCTCTTTAACAAATGGTGCTAGAGAAACTGGCTCTCCACATACTGAAAGCTAAAACTAGACCTGGGTCTATCACTGTGCAGTAAAGTAAAGTGAAAATAGATTAAAGACATAAACATTAAAACAGAAGTGCTAAATCTCCTGGAAGAGAAAGTAGGTGGAAAACTTAAACACATAGAAGTAGGCAGACATTTCATGAACAAAAACCAAACTGTGCTGCAAATACTGTAAGAATTAACAACTGCAATTTCATCTTTTGAGAAGTTTCTGCATGTCGAAAGAAATCACTAACAGAGTGAAAAGACAAGCCACAAACTGGGAGAAAATCATAACCAACAATCACTCCAAAGACTTCTATCCAAATTATATAAAAAAAAAACAAACAAAAAAAATAAATTCAGCCCCCCAAATTTAGACTCAATCAAAAAATGGGCATGTGAGATAAATACAGACTTCTCAGAGGACAAAATACAAGTGGCAAATAAATACATGAAAAAGATGCTGCACAGCAGCATTGGCCATTTAAGAAATGCAAATTAAAACAATACCATTTCATCCCAAAAGTAATGGCTATGATAAAAAAAAAAAATCGACTAATAACAAATGCTGGAGAGGCTGTGAGGAAAAGAGAACACTTATCCATTGCTGGTGAGAAGGTAGAGTGATACAACTACTATGGATATCAGTGTGGAGATCTTCAACAAAACTAGGACTGGAAATCCCGTCCAATCCAGCTATTCCCCTTCTGAGTACTTTTCTAAAAGAACGGAAAACATCATACCATAGTGATATAATGTGCACCCTTGTTTATGGCAGCACAATTTGTTATGCTCAAAATCTTGGAAACAACAAAAATACCCATTTCTTGAGAAATGAATGGAAAGGATATGGAAATTTTATACAGTAGAGTATTACTCCGCTATCAAGACAAACTCAAAGCCTTTACATGGATGCAACTAGAGGCTATACTCATAAGTGAAATAAATCAGACCCACATATGTAAATATCAGGTTGTCTCTCCAGTATAAGAACCTGAAAGAATAAATAAAATCTGAAAGGAATAATAGATATAGTAAAACAGAAAGAGACAACTTAAGGATTAAACAATGAAGATAACAGAAAAGAGAAAATATAGGAAAAAAAGAAGGAAGGAAAAACATGCAAGTATGTATACAGGATGGCTGAGATGATGGTATTCATAATTTCCATCAGTTTTTTTTTTGAAAAAGCAGTTAATGTTTAGAATTTTTACCTTAACTAACTCTGTGTGCTGATATCTGTGATCTAAGCAACTACATTGAGGATAGCAATGTGTAATACAAAACCTATGGTTGAATACCTCTAATCTTCATCTTCTAAATGTGTACTGTTTCTAATATCTTATCATTATACTCTCTTTAAAATAAATTTTATTTATTTATTTATTTATTTATTTATTTATTTATTTTTGCTGGGCCAGGGTTCGAACTCACGACCTTGCACTTGCCAGGAAGGCACTTGTGCCATGGAGCTATCTCCCCAGCTCCTCTTTAAAATAAAATTTAAAATTCAAGAAAAGAATTATGATTTCTTGAAAGCAAGCTCCAATATTCATTTATTTCCCCAGTTTTGCATGACTATATCTGTTAATCTGAGCAAGAGATTTGATGATAAAAATAGATAATACAACCATTGTTAATTAACTATTCCTGTTTTGAAAGTCTATAATGTATGTATTGTTGTATGTTACCCTATTACTGTCTTCTTTCTATTTGTTTTTGCTTCTGTTTTTACTCTTCAAACTAAAATACAATTAAATGAAAGAAAAAAAGAAAGGAGGAGTGGTAGCTGCATTAATTTTATGCAGAACATACTCCAAAGAAAGAAATATTATCAGGAATAAAGAGGCCAATATGTAATGAGAAAGTGGCCTGTTCCAAAAGAGCATGCTTACAAGTATGCAAAAGAGGAACAAAATACATCGGGAAAAACCTATAGTAAATCCCTGACTTACGAATGAATTACATTCTGGTGAGTGCTTGTATGTTGGTTTTGTTCATTTGCTCATAAATCCAGAAAAATGAGTCTTTTACACCTTTGATACAAACACATAATATTAAGCATAAAAATTAAACACATTTGAAAATACACTAGGTCTTCTACTGTACACCATCACACTGTATAGCAAGCACACAGCAACACAATTGTGACAGTTTCTGATGGACATGTGAGCCACTCTATGATTTGTTCATATCAGCCAATGTTCATAATGTGACTTCTGTTTGTGTCAATGGATGTTGGCAACTTGTATTTTCCTAAGTCTGGACTTATTGTACTAGAACTACAAGAAAAAGTACATTAGCCTACTGTTATGGTTGGAAGTTCAGAATCTTTCTATCAGAGAGAGACAGATTCAATGAACAAGACATTGCTGCAGTCAGTTGGATATAACTGACATCTATAAGCTACTTCATATAGAAGTAGTAGGAAACATAGATTCTTCTCAAGTTCATGTGGAACATTTATCAAGATAGGCCAAATTTGGGACCATGAAATACACCTGAACAGGTTTTAAAGAATAGAAGTCACACAGCATCTGCTGTCAGATGATAACAGAATTAAACTTGAAATCAACAGCAGAAAGAGAATTTTTTAAAAAAGAAATTCCAAAGTCACACAGAGTTGTAAAAATATGTCTTTAAATAACAAATGAGATAAGAAGAAATCTCAGGAAAACTTGATGTTTCAGCTAAATTAAAATTAAAATATAACTTACAAAAATTTGCAGGATATAATAAAACTAGTACTCTGAGGGAAACCTATAACATTAAATATATGTTAGAAAATCAGGATTGAAAATAAAAACCTAAGCTTCCACCATAGGAAACTAGAAAAAAGAACACATTAAATCCAAAGTCAGATGAGAAAAGAAATGAGACTTAAAGCATAAATAAATGCTGTTGAAAACAGGAAATCCATGCAGAAAACTTGATGAAACCAAAAACTATAAATATTTTTGCAGAAACTAATAAAATTGATTACTATAACCCTGGAGCAAGGCAGAGTGAAAATGCACTTATAGCAAAGAGAGGCGATATTACCATAGATTATAGGACCGTTAGAAGGATCAGAATTAATAATTCTATGCCCAAGTTTAATAACCTAGATAAAATGGGCTAACTCCTGAAAACAATCTGCAAGAAGAAATGGACAGGCCTGGGGATGTAGCTTAGTGGAAGAAAGCTTGCGTAGCATGCATAATGATGCCCTGGGTTGAATTTCCAGCGCCAAAAAGGAAAGGAAGGAAGGAAGGAAGGAAGGAAGGAAGGAAGGAAGGAAGGAAGGAAGGAAGGAAGGAAGGAAGGAAAAAGACAGATTATAAGAAAGAAAAAGAAAGAAAGAAAGAGATAATAGCTTATGTATAGTAAGCAATTAAATCAATAAATAATAATTTTCCAAAACAGAAAATACTAGAATCAGATGAATCCATGAGTGAATTCTACCAATCATTTAAGCAAGGAATGATAGCAATTCTCAGTAACTATTACTCATTAATGTTACATGGATGTTCAATGTCTTTATGTCTGCAAACTTCCATTCGCTGTTTCATAGTTTATCAAGGATAGGCTTGGCTCTGCTATAGTGCCTGTCTATCACTTGGAAGTTCCCTTCTTTCTCATGCAACGTTAGCTGAGGGGTGACAGTGTGCCACCACTGTTCCTTTCCCACATTGAATGTACAGCCATCCAAGTGGGGAACAGGAGAAACAACACCATAGAGTTCACTCCTACTACCTTGGCATCATCTCAGATTGGCCAACATACCACTTATGTTTGTTGCTCAGATGGACGCTTCGGCCAGAACTATTCAGATGAGAGTTTTAACTACAAGACAATCAAACTAGAATCCCCAGGTGATGCAGGATCGTGGGAACAGAGCATTATCTCTGTCATATACCCTGTCCTTGAGCTCCAGTTTTATTGATTTCATGGTTCTGTTTTTTAAATTTTTTCTCTAGTATGAAGAGAGTGGGAATATTTTTTTTCTTTAGTTACATTTTCTTCTAAATTCTTTTCCAATCTTATTCTTGTCTTCCTGTCTGCTTGCTTCTCTTATTTTCTTTCTTTCTTTCTTTCTTTCTTTCTTTCTTTCTTTCTTTCTTTCTTTCTTCCTTTCTTTCTTTCTTCCTTCCTTCCTCTTTCTTTCTTTCTTTCTTTCTTTCTTTCTTTCTTTCTTTCTTTCTTCTTTACTTCTTTCCTCCACCCCTTCTCCTTCCATTTCTGTTAGCATTTTACACAGTTACAGTTTTTCATGTTGAACAATTCACCAACACCTTCTATTTTCTCTGATATAATGTGCATAACTTTTTAAATTTGTTTTTCCCCATTTATATCTCAAAATCATTTTTCCCTTCAAGATAACTTGAGGGCTTCCACAAGAGGATTTAATAAACTGAAAACCTTAAAAAAAAAAAAAACCCTACCTAATTATCAATCTAAGTTTCCAAAATGACTTGTATGCTTTAGTTCAGACTTTCCTTGTAATTTATGAAAAATCTGGACCATATCTGTAGTTTTGGCCCTCTTAACAATGTTTGTCTCCTCTGCCTTCTTTTCTCTTTATCAGTCCTATTAAAAGACTTTCTAATTTTTGGTTTCAAAAATCACACTAAATTGAAATTCTAAAATCATTTTAGACCTGTTCTCTACCCTCACTGAATTTTTGACAGAGGAACAAATGACACAAAATTAAGCTTTAATTGACATGTTATTTATTAGAAGGTAAAAATGTAACTTTAAACCAAGCATGGTGGTGCATACCTGTAATCCCAGCACTCAGGAAGCTGAGGTAGAAGGGTGGAGAGCCAACAGCCAGGCTGAACTACATAGTTCCAGGCTAGCCTGGACTGTTTAGTGAAAGGCTGTCTCAAAAAAGAAAAATAGCTTTAAGAATTAAGAAAGCAGTCAAGAAGGAGTAGTATATTAGTTTGTTGGAATTGCTTACAGATTGTAAGTGACATAAATAAAAACAATATTATTATTGTTATTATTTGCCATTCTGGAGGCCAGAAGTCCAAGATTAAGGGGTTGGCAGATTTGATTTCTTTCTTCTCTCTTTGGTTCACAGGTGGGTGTTTTGCCATACCTCCACACAGTTTTCTGTGTGTGAGTATCTCTGTCCAGCTTGCTGTACTACTAAGGACAATAGAAAAGACTTGATTTTGACCCAATCAGTGACCTCTTCAATGACCTCTTTAAAGACTGTGTCTAATACACAGTCACATCCTAAATACTATAAGTTAGCACTTTAGCATATAACATTGGCTTGACATAATTCAGCCTATAACATATGGTTACAAGAGATCTCACTCGTTGTGGAAACAGCTAAGAGTAAAATTACACAATGGCTCAGACACAAAAAGCAATCTTATTTTCTCTCATGAAACTATGTTGAAGTAGGTTGATTTAGGGTTTTTCCTATGTCATCCAGAGATCAAATTTCCCTTGGTCAACATTTTTTATTTCCTGGACTAGAGTTTGAATGCAGGGGCTTTGAACTAGATTGCCCAGATTGGCCTCTAACTTGTGATTCTCCTGCCTCATCCTCTAGAGTAACTGAAATTCCAGGCATGGGCCCCAACCTCTGGAGACAGCTCTTCTCTGCTATCCCCTCTTCCAGCTTGCAATGTCTGCCCTTGCTGCTACTGAGTAAACTCCCTGCCTTCCTAACATACCTTCCTGCTGGAGCCAAGAAGTCTTTATCTCTTCATGCCCTGAGTCTTCATTGCTGTGTCAGGATGTTAGACTGACAACTGGAAAGTTTCCTTTGTGGTACTGGAGGATTTTCTTAGGTGAACGTCAGCTTCTAGGTGTAGTCAACTTGCTGCAATTATCTGACATTAGTTACAGTGAAGCAAAACCATGTTCTAAGTGGTTCTTCAAAGGTGAACTATTTGGCTAGAGAAGGAAAGCAGGTTTCTGGGACTGATGAACTGCTAAAATTAAGTTTGTAGACTTACTAATACATCACTTAATGTTTGGGGGTGTTATTTTCTTCGTTTAAAGGAGTCATGGGGCTTTTCTAAGCTCAAATTGTTATTTTGTTGGTTGTTAATTGTAATTGCTGTTCTTCTGAGGTGTTGAAACCACAGAATTCCTACTCTTTCTTCTCCCACCATTATTTAAAAATATCAAGTGGGACAGAATTTTAAGCACAGAGAATGAAATAAGCAAAGCCCAAAGCAACCTGCAGCTGGGTCAGCTGGACAAGGGGGATTGATGGCCCGAGAAGGAGGGTGAGGCCAACAGCTGTCACTTTCTGCTTCTTCTAGCCTTCTGAACAAAGCTCTTTTCCTCTGGATTCTTCTTACTTTTTCAGCCTAGCTAATATGCAGAATAACTGGATGGAACAGGCTCAAGACAGAAGAATATCTGCCAGGTACTGGAGGGACACTTCTCACCTGCCAGTGTCGCATCTAGCATTTCACAGGACTATGATAAAGTTTCAGCAAGTCTCAGTGATCCTGGTAGCTGTTAAAGGAAGCATCTGTCCAGACACGTGGAATTCTACAGGATCACATTGTACAACCTACGTTAATCAGCCCTGTTGTGGCTGGGGTGATTAGAAGGCCACCCAAGGGAAGCAGAGCTCAGGGTGAAGATAACATCAAAGTCATCAGAATGGGATTCTCTCTGCATGTCATCTTGGCCAGTCATGGTTATCTTTGATTTAATGAGATGGGTTTTCATACATAAAGCTTAGATTTTACAGTGGAGTTTGCCAACAGAAGCCTGTGGGCAATGGCACAGGACTAGGATGGAGAAGAAAGGAAAGAGGAGAACACGACAGTATGGATGGTCCTGTTGTGACTTATGTTAAGATGTCTCCCCTAAAGCTTCGCACAGTCACATATGGGGCTTTTACAGAGGTGGCTGAACCTAGACTGTGTAACAGTGGTGTGAAATTCATGGTGTGAAGCCAGGATCAAGGCCACTAGAATTAAGGGTGTGAATGCTATCTGCCTTGAACTGTACCTTTTTATAGACTGGAAACTTTACAAACTGTGAACTAAACAAAACTTTCACCCTTTAACATTGGGTATTGGTGTTTTGGCTCAGCCGTGTGAAATATAACTGAGATAGAACTTGGTACAAGAAAAATGGAGTTGTAACTGTGATTAGACCTGACCATGTGGTTCAGGAGCCCTTAGGACTGGCTCGTAGGAAGAGTTTGAAAAAGTTTGCAGATACCTGCTGAAAAAGTAGAGCTGAAATACTTTACGCTTTACTTAATGGGAGATTCTGGTCGGACCCAAGAAGCCCAGAAGCCTGATAGATATCTTGCTAGTGAAGACCAGGCTCTGAAAAATTCCTACCTATGACCTCATGAGGCTTTGGGGGAACATCTAAGCACAAGCCATGAGAATCTTATTTATTGATTCTCAAAGTTGTTTTTTTTTTTTTTTTTTTTTTTTTAGCTGTCAGAGTGCTGTTTAGAAAAGTCTTTGCCTACATCTATGGTTCTAAGAGTTTCACGAGGGCTGGGGAGATAGCTTAGTAGAATAAGTGTTTGCCTGGCAAACACAAGGACCTGAGTTCAATCTCCAGTTCCAGAAAAAAATAAAGTTTCACCTATTTTGTCTTCCGCCAGGTTAAGTGTTTCAATCTGAACAATTAGTTCATTGACATACTTAGACTTTCATTTACTATAAGGTGAGACTATCGGTCTAGATTCAGTTTTCTGAATGGTGATAGCCAGTTTTCATTGAAGTATTTATTTAAAAATCTGTCTGTCCTCCAGTGTATTTTTTTTTTTGCCCCTTTGTCCAAGATAAAATAATTGAATGTACTTAGGATTATTTCTGCATCATCTGTTCTGTTCCACTGATCCTGATGTTTTAGTGCTAGTACCATATTGCTTTTATCACAGCAGCTTTGTAATACGATTTCATATTTGGGGTAGTGATGCCTTCATATTTGCTCTTTTTACCCAGGATTGATTTTGCTATTCTGGGTCTCTTTTAGTTTGACAATAATTTTTAGAATTGTTTCTCCAACTCTGAAGAATGCTATTGTAAATTTGATTGAAATTATGCTAAATCTGTGCATTAGTCTTGAAAGTATAATCTTTTTTTATTATGTTGGTTCTACATCTCCAGGAACAGAATACCTTTCCATATTTTGATATTCTCTTTAATTTCCCTTTCAGGATACTATAGTTTTAAATGCAGAGGTCTTTTGCTTCCTTAATTAGGTTAATTCCTAAGTATTTAGTTTTCCATTATGCTTTTATGAATGCTATTTTTCCTAAATTCTTTCTCAGTGAGTTCATTATTAGTATATAGGAATATCATTGACTTTGTATCCTGCTATACTACTGAATTCCATTATTACTGTAAGAGTCTTTTTAAAAATATTTATTGCATATATTGTAGTGCATAATGATTATATTCATTGTAGAAGCCAATACATGTGCAAAACACATTTTAATTATTTTTTGGTACTAGGAATTGAACTCAGGGCCTCATAGTTGCTTGGCAGGCACTGTGACTCTAAGCTACATCCCTGGCCCTTTAAGAATCTTTGATGGATTTCTTCTTATCTTCTCTGTATAGGATCATGTCATCTACAAATAATGATAATTTGACTTCTTCCTTTTCTGCACATGTCCTGTTTATTTCTTCCTCTTATCTGATTGCTCCGAGTAATGTTTTGAGTACTATGTTGAATGAAATTGGTGACAGTAGACATCCTTGTCTTGCTCCTAATATTAAAGAGAAATCTTTCTGGTTTTCTCCATTTAATATGATATTAACAGTAGGCTTGTCATAAAATTTTTTAAAAATTGGATTGAGATAAAGACTTTCTTACCTATTTTCCTCAGTGATTTTATCATGAAAAGATGTTGGATTTTGTCAGAAGCCTTTTCTGCATCTATATGATTTTTGTCCATGCTTTTGTTTAGGTGATGTATTATATTTATTAATTTGTGTATGTTGAACCATCTTTGTATGTCTGGGATAAAGTCCACTTGGTCATTATACATTATCTTTCTGATGATTTATTCCATTCTTGTTTGCTAATATCTTGTTGAGGACTTTTTGATCCATATTTACTACGGAGTTTGGTCTATAGTTCTTTTTCTGGGTCAAATCTTTATCTAGTTTCGGGAGTACTCCTTATTTTTCAATTGCACTCAAAATCTTAAAAATTTTACTATTAACTCTTGCCTGAAAATTTATAGAATTCAGAAAAATCAAGAACTGAACATTTCATAGTTTGTATATTATTTACTACTGTTTCAATTGCATTGCCTGGTATTGGATTTTCAAGATTTTAAAATACTCTTGGCTCAGGTTTGGTTATTCATGAGCATCTAGGAGTCTCTCCACTTTTCTGACTTCTTCAATTTATTGGCATATAATTTGCATAGTGTTTATTCATATGTTTTGTATTTCCACAAGGTCTGCTGTGATTTCACATTTTCATTTCTAATACCCTGATTTGGGTCTTTTCTCTGTTTTTTGTTACATTGAATAAGGGTTTATCTAGGGCTGGGGAGATAGCTCCATGGCACAAGTGCCTGCTTGGCAAGTGCAAGGTCATGAGTTCAAACCCCAGTCCTGAAAAAAAAAAAAAAAAAAAAATTGTCTAAGAGCTTATCTATTTTATTTATTCTTAAAAAAACTACCCCTTATTCATTGATTCTTTGTAATATTTTAGTCTTAATTTCATTTACTTCTGCTCCAACATTTAAAATTTCCTTGCAGAGTGCCTGAACTCTTGAGTTCAGTTCCCATTACACCTCCAAAATTATTTTTTTTTCTTTTCTTGTACTAGCTTTAAGTTTGGGTTGTTCTTGTTTTCTATAACCTTGAAGTGACCTTAGATTTTGAGGGGGCTTGCTCTATTTTTGAGCTATGAGTAAATACAGCTACAAACCTCCCTCTTAGAACTGTTTTCATTGTGTTGCAAAAGTTCTGCTATAAGAGGCCGGTAAGACAGCTCAGTGGTCTAAAGCACTTGTTTAGGTAAGCTTAGGCAACTGCAAAGACCAAGGTTCGATCCCTAGCACCATATACTGTGCCAGCCCCACCCACAGGGCAGGCTGAGCTGGCCATAATATGAATAAATAAATAAAGTGGTTTTTTTTTAACGTTATTTATTTATTTATTTATTTATTTAGGTTCTAGCTGGCTCAGCCTGCCCCAGGGACGGGGCTGGCACAGCATGTGGGGCCAGGGATCGAACCGCAGTCCCTGCAGTGCCTAAGCAGGTGCTTTGTACTACTGAGCTATCTCATCAGACCCCCAATAAATAAAGTTTAATAAAAAGAATTTTTTTTAAGTTCTAGTATGTTGTACAAACATCATTTAGCCCTAGAGACTGTCTTATTTCTTCCTTGATTTCTTCTGTAACCCATTGTTTAGTTAAGAGTGTGTTTAGTTTCCAGGCATCTGCATAAGTTCTGTTTTATTTTGGTGCTGATTTCTAAATTAATTGTGTTATAATCTGTTGGTATGCAAGGTATAATTTCAATTATTTTACATTTAGTTATTTTTTTCTTTATTGTCTGGTGTGTATTCTACTTCCAAGAAAGTTCCAGCTCTTTTTTTTTTTTTTTTTTTTTTTTTCCCCGGGACTGGGGATTGAACTCAGGACCTTGTGCTTGGCAGGCAAGCGCTTATTCTACTGAGCTATCTCCCTGGCCCTTCCAAGAAAGTTCTATACATTACATGTATTGCTCAAAAGGAGTATTCTGTTGTTGTTTGGTGAAATACTCTGTAGACAGCTATTACATTTGTTTGTTCAAAGGTTTGGTTTAATACTGATATTTATTTGTTGATTTTTTTGTCTATTTGATCTATTTGTGATCATAGGATATTAAGGTTTTCCACTATAATTGTGCTTATGTTTACCTGATCTTTTATGTCCCATAGTACCTGTTTTATGAAGTTGAGTGTACCATTATTTGATACATTTGTGATAATAATTGTTACTTCATCCTGTTGAATTATTCCCTTAACCAATACATGCAATCCTTCTTTGCCTCACATGATCAACTTTCACTTCTTGAAGTCCACTTTGTCTGGATATAGGGTAGCTGCACATGTGAGAGGTTTTTTTTTTTTTTTTTTTTGAGATTATATTTGAATGGAATATTGTTTTTCATCCCTTGATATTTATTTATGAGGTTTTGATTTTTTTGGTTAAATGTATTTGTATGAAGCACACTGTTGGATTTTGTTTTTTAATCTGTCTTGCCAGTGTTTTTCTTTTGATTGGGGAATTGTGACTATTCATATTGGGGCTTACTATTGCAATGTATTGATTTACTCCTGTCATTGATTTATTTTCCTGCTGCTGATTTGCTATCTTTCTTTCCTACTTAACCATTCACTCTACCTGGTGTATTCATCTGTTAGATCTTTTGTCATTGTTAGCTTAAATTTTCTCTCTCCAGTGCAGCACTGAGAATCATTTAGACTTTTGGTATGGGGGTCATCGATTCCTTTATTATGAAAGTGTCTAATAAGTATCAATTTTAAATGACTGTTTTGCAAGATATATCACCTCTTATATTATTTGTACATGTACAAATTCACTATGATGAATGTGATCATTAGGTACACCTAAAACATACCAATAAACTTAATTACTTAAAGATATGGCATCCTAGGTTGGAATGGGGGGCTGGCATAGAAATACTCTACCCCATGCTCTCCCAGTCTTCAAGGTTTATGTTGAGAATTCTGCTATAATACTAATACCTTTACATGGATGTGTCGCTTTTTTCTAACAGCTTTTAAGATTTTGTTCTTGTGTTGCACTTCTGGGATTTTGACTGTAATGTGTTTCTTTTCTGATCATGGCTATTGAGAGTTCTGCATGCCTAATTTATCTGTAATGTTAAATACTTTTACATTATTTATAAAGTTTACTGCTATTATTTCAGTAAATAGTTCTTTATACTATTTATGTTACCTTCTGATTTTTCAATAATGCCATTTTTCTTCTCTCTCATTCCTGGGACATAATAACAAATGCCCAAAATAAAGGAAGAAAAGGGTTTTTTTTTAGCTCAGTTTGAGGAGGTTCCAGTCCATAATCAGCTGGTTGTAAGGCAAGGCGTCATGACACAGGGGCAACTGTTCAGGGTGGCAGAAGACAATAAAACTAACAAAAGCAAGAGGCAGGAGGAGGTAAGCCATATTTCCTCCCCTATATTGTATACCAGCTATCCACTCACACCATCACCGGGCCTTCCTCTTCCACAAGCTCAGAATATTTACAATGTAAGGGCCCTGACTCCTTGCTGAGTTCCTTAAACATTTAAACTGCTCAAGTTGATACTATGTATCTGTCAACCATTACACCATTTAATCTTAAATTAGTCTTCTTTGCATCTTCTAAGAGCTACTAGATCCATTGTTCACCTTCTCTTGTTTTTAAATTATCTCTCACTAGCAATAGCTCAGTCTTTAAAAAAAAATGGAGGTCTGCAGCTTAGCTCAGTTGTTTAAGAGCCTGTTTGGGCAAACACAATCAGTCACAGAGGGCCGGGGTTCAGTCCTCAGCTCCACAAGCCTTACCCAGGCAGTCTGAGCCAGTCAAAAAAAAAAAAAAAAAAAAAAAAGTTCTTCACCATTTTTGAGTCCTTTAGCTCTAAAACTATTCTGATGTTGGTTACTTCTGCTCTCCATAATTTCTTTTTTTAAATGAGTGAATATATATTAGGGGAAAGAAAACTCCTGTCTGAGAGTCAGGAAGGGTGTCCAAAATGGGTGGTCCCCAGAAAGTTGCCTCTTCCAGGGACTTTTATAGAGGAAAACTATGTGGTGAGGTGGGTCTAAGGTGATGGAGAACATGACAACTCACTTAGATGGCACAAAACTATGGTCAACCGATGAGATTACAAGTACCACTGCTTAGTAAAGCTGATTAAATCCAGTACCCAATGAGGAAGCAATTCACACAGCAAGTAGGCAAGAATACTGAACAAGGTCTCTTCATGTTGGGCTTGGACTACTGACTCTTTCAGCTTCTTTTAAGGTGACTGATACTTACCTAGCATATCAATCCCTGATGCTCACCCTTAGGGAAGTATGTGGCTATATTTGTCTACTCTTGTCTTGAGATCTGGCCCACAGTGGAGAGGAGTGTCTGTACATAGTTGTAAAGAAAGTCACCTTGTCTTCCATGTTGTCCTTGAGAGCCTGGCCCTGTCTAACTTCATATACTATTTCTATCTAATTCAGCTGCCTACAACATTCCCCACTCTGAAGAAGTAACCCAAACTCTGTGAGGGAACCATGAGTGATGACCACTCTGGCTTCTTCAGGCTGAAAACGGTCGTAGTTGTGAACCAGCAGTCAGAGATACTCTCCAGAGGTTCTATCCAAAGATCATCAATAGACACCAGGAATTTTTATCTTAGGTAGATATAATTGCTTTAAATCTGGAGAAGGCAAAGTCAAAGAAACTATTAAACATACATGGGTCAAATAATATCAGCAAGATAATTACAAATACAGTCAAAATGATTTTCACCAAGTAAACAGTAGTGACTTTAACAAAGATGTATGAGATACCTGAGTTACATTCAAAATCAACCAGGCTTACATACTCATCATGAAATTCAAAGCATTCAAGTTAAATCAATGTCTCATTTAGAATTTTAGCTATGGCCCGTATTGTAAGCAAGGGGCCCTGCTGAAGGAATTGTCCTTTTAACACTGTGGCTCTGAGTTTTACGTCACAAATACAAGATATGACTCTATCAATTCAAAGCTGTTGGACACTGTGTCTTTAGAACTCATTTCTTAGGGGCCCCGGCGGGATGGCTCAGTGGTCTAAAGCGCCTGCTTGGGAAAGCTTGGGTGGCTTCAGGGACCGCGGCACCACATGCTGCGCCAGCCCTGCCCGCGGGGAAGGCTGAGCCGGCCATAAAAATGAGTGAATAAACAAAGGTTCAGAACTCATTTCTTAACCAGAAATCTGCCCTTGGAAAACTGTTTTAACTAGTGAAATAATTTTTTTTAATCTTATATATTGCATTGGTGAAAAATAAGTCTCCACATCATCTTGATTAGCAAGCAACCTGAATATATATATATATATATATATATATATATATATATATATATATAGTAGTATCTCAGTTATAGCTAAAGCAAGATGTCTTCTAAAGTCTGTTTCTATTGAGATATGATGACTTGAAGGAAGATCCGGATTGGAGAAGCACAAAGAGACCTTTGCCAATGTCCAGCAATAGCCTGGGGTTTTCTCTATAGTCATGATTACTCGGGGCTTCTCTGTGGAGACAGCAGGTAGAGGTGACAGCCTGGCCAGAGGGAGGAGGCGGGCCCAATACTGTCCATAATTTTTATAAAATTTTTAAACTTCTTAATTTGTATTTAGAACCCTTTTATAGATTTCAATTCATTTTCAATTCTGGTTATGTATGTTTTGTATTATTTTGTTTAGCTCTTCTGTCTTTGTGTTAGTATTTTATTTCTTTTTTCATTCAATAAGCCATAGTTTTTTAAATAATAGAAATAACATAAATTTCGAACCAACCATCACAGTCTTTTTTTTTTTTTTTCTGATAAGGTCTCTGCATGCAGTTCAGGTTGGCCTTAAGCTCACTTTATAACCTATCCTGGTCTTGAACTCACAATGATCCAGTTGCCTCTGCCTCCTGATTACTGGGATTACAGGCTTGCACTACCTTGCCTGGGTGCAGTGACATTATTAAACACAAAAAGTCTTCCTTTCAGATGATTAGATTGGTAGTTCCATCACGGAATTTACATAATCATTACTGTTGTTCTTCAAGACTCAGCTCTTCTTTGACCCCAACATATTTGCTTGTGACATAAGCAAATCTATATCTTTGACTTCCATGCCTGTTTCAATAACCTCTTCTTTTTCACTATTCTCTTGTACCTTGTGGGTTTAATATTCAGATTCAGTAGTCAGTGGGATACAGAGCCAATACTGAAAACTAAATAGCATTTCTGTATACAAGTAACAAAGTCATACAGAGAGAAATGAAGGAAATCACACCCTTCACAATAGCATCTAAAAAATGGAATACTTAGGAATTCATCTAACAGGTTATAAAATATTTGTACAATGAAAATTACAATACTCTAAAAAAGGAGATTGGAAATGATATCAGAAAATGGAGGTGGGCAAGACAGCTCAGCAGGCTAAATCACCTCCCTAGGCAAGTTTTGGTAAGGCACAGAGGTGTGGTTTGATCCCTGACCACATGCCACACCAGCCCCATCCCCAGGGAGGGCTGAGCTGGCCACATACACACAAAGAAGATGGAAAGTTATCATTTGCTCTTGGATAGGGAGAACCAACGTAATAGTGAAAATGAACATACTGTGAAATCTGCTATATGAATTTAATGTAATCCCTATGAAAATAACATTAGCATACCTCACAAGTCTAGAGCAAACACTCCTAAAATTCATTTGAAACCAGAAGAGACCTATAATAGGAATAACAATTTTGAGCAACAAAGGCAAGGCAGGAGACATCACAGTCCCAGACCTGAAATTATACTACAAAGCTACTGTGATAAAATCACCAGAGTATTGGTCAAAAAACATAGGCTCCAGGATCAGTGGAATAGAATAGAAGATGCAGGAGCAAACCGAAACATACTCAGTCACCATATCTTTGACAAAGGAGTGAAATATGTCCACTGGAAGAAAGTCTCTTTAATAAATGGTGCTGGAAAAACTAGCTATCCACATGCCAAAGACTAAAAAACTAGACCCATGTTGGTCACAGATGCTCTAAACTAAAATCAAAATGTATCAAAGATATAAATATTAAAACAGAAACACTAAGTTTACTGGAAGATAAAATAGAAGTTATAGATGTGGGCAGACTTCACGAACAAAACCCAGACTGTGAGAGAAATATTGCAGGAAATCACAAATGGAATCTTAGTTTATTAAAGAGGTTTTGTACAAGAAAAGAAACCACCAAGAGAATAAAAATATAACTCACAGAGTGGGAAAAAATATGGCCAGTTGTCCCTCAGACAAAGGGTTTATATATACCATGTATAAATAACTGAAAAAAATCAGACCCATGAGATTGAAAGACCCTATCCAAAAATGGGCATCTGAGACAAAAACAAGTTTCTCAGATGAAGAAATGTAAGTGGCAATAAATACATTATAAAATGTTCAACATCATTGATCATCTGAGAGATGCAAATTCAAACACTGAGATTCTATTTCACCCCATAAAGAATGGCTATCATCAAGAAATAAATAACAAATATTGGCAGGGCTGTGCAGAAAAAGGAACTCAACTCCACTTTTGGTGGGAGTGTAAGCTGGTGTGACCACTGTGGAAAGGAGTGTGGAGGTCCTTGAAAAACTAGAATCAGAGGTCCATTTGGCCCATGCAGTCCCTTTCCGAGTATCTTTCCGGAATAATCAAAAACATCATACTACAGCAAGGTATATGAACTGAGGTTTATAGCAGTATGATTCATAATAGTTAAATCTCGAGAACAATCCAAATGCTCATCAATTTCAGGAATGAAAAAAAATGTGTTTTTAGTATAGTGGAGTATTACTCAGCCATAAAAAGAATAAACTGGAGACTTTCATAGGCAAATGGATGGAGCTTGAGATCATACTAATAAGTGAAATGAGATTCGTATGTGTAAATATCATTTGTCTCACCATGAGAAATAGAATGAGTAAATGAGATCCAAAATGTATAATAGATATTAGGAATTGGCAAAACTGTTCAAAAGGAGTGAGAATCTATAATGGGGAAAGGGGGAAAGGAAGAAAGAGAAAAGTAAGAACTACATTTATGTACTAGATAGTTATATAGCTAATGTTTCTTAGTTCATTGAAAGGTTTGTGCCAATATTATTTGGCCAAAACATAATGCCTCTATCTTGTACTCTAAATGACTAACTACTACAAAAGCAACCATATGCAGTATGTTAATTATTATAACTCCTATTGTTTCGAAACTCTATTTTTATTTTTTTCTGTTTAAGATTTTAAAAATTACGAACAAAAAATAGAAAAATCTTTTTAAAGGTTAATACAAAAGAAAATTCCTAGGTTACTGAGTGTTACAGTTTATGTCTAATTGTCCCCCCAAAGCTTCATGCAGTCACTGAGGAGGCTCCTAGAGTTTGTGATTAATTCATGTAGGGAATATGGGTGTGAATATCACAGCCTCCCTGGGGTAATCTGCATACACTATAAGGGAAGGAGAGAGACTTGCTAGCTGCCACAACCACTGCTCTTCCCTTTGCTCTTTGCTATTTTTTGCTGCCATGAGCTGCTGCCCTGTGCCATGTAACACTCTGCTTGCAGCCAGCTGAATAGAAACTGAAACATTCAGTAACTGTGAACTAAATAAACCTTTCCTTCCTTAATTCTGCATGTCAGACATTTTGTCCCAGAAATAAGAGAAGAGCAACCCTGACACTGAATGTGTAGTTTCTCCCCAAGTTCTTCAATCTTAGGGTTGAGCCAGTCACAACTCTGGCTAACTTTAGAGCCTATAGGTCCTTGGGATGCCCTCCTGGCACTATAGGCCCTGCTTTCATTTTTCCCAGTCTGTCCCAGTTGGTTCCTGTCCAACTTAAGGCAGACGAAAACTTGATATTCTCAGCAGTGGGTTCTGCTTGTTCCCATCTCTCCTTGTATGCTGTTTTCTTCCAGATCAGGTCAGCGGTGTAGTCTTTACCTCTGCTGCTCCATGCCATGCTTCCCTTGGGCCAGAGTATCCTTCCATTCACATACATTTTTAGCCTAAAGTATAATATTTCAGAAAGATGAAAGGATGGGGGTGGGCCAGAGGGTGAACCATAACTCTGTGTCTCCAGAGCCACTGTGATCCTTGGGTTAGTTCTGTCTCTCTTTTTTTTTTTCAATTCTTTTATTGTTTAAATTTAACAATGGTTATATTACATATTTTCATCATCGAATCAGTTTAGATTAATACATATAGGTATATAAGATTGATCAAACAACTAAACATTAACCTTTCTAAATCCACATTACTTTTTTTTTTCTTTTTCCCCTTTTTTTCTTTGAAAGTTGACATATTGCATATTGTCCTCACAATCATTCTATAGAGTGCAGTGTGTGGGCATGA
>PVJA010030245.1:0-25966 GCA_004027025.1 Myocastor coypus | reverse complement strand
GGTGGGATGGCTCAGTGGTCTAAAGTGCCTGCTTAGGAAAGCTTAGGTGGCTGCAGGGACCACGGTTTGATCCCCGGCACCACATGCTGTGCCAGCCCTGCCCTCAGGGCAGGCTGAGCCAGCCATAAAAATAAATAAATAAACAAACAAAAGTTCTGAAACAAGAAATAAAATAAAATAAAAATAATATTAAAAAATAAAATAAAATTTGTCCAATGAGAATTTGCATACACAAACAAAAATGAAAGACTTTTTCTACGCTGCTAACCAAAGCTTACAGAGACAATTGTTTGGGTCTAGTTTTGTTTTATTAGGCCTCAGCAGACAAGAGCAAATCAGAATGTAGTTATCTATGCTACATACCACTTAATCAAATTGAAATTTGAAACTGGGAATTGTTGAAAAAGGGACATGTCTGCTCTTTTTCACTATTTCTGGTATGTTCAATCCTTTCTGTTTATAAACTAATTCCTTTCATTACGACAGAGAAACGTACATTTCATCTTATACAATCATTTTGTTCTGCTTCTAGTATGACAAAAAATAGTTAATGAGATCTTTAAGCTCGTGGTAATACTTTCTCTAGACAAGGGCGTGTACATAGAAAAATGCAAGTGACATAGGATTATATACCTTCAGTAATACTGCAGGTTGCCGCATGTGAGTTTGTTTTTCGATATTGTTACTAATACAGTATATTAATTTTTCTTTGTTATATATGTGAGTCTGTTTTAATTGGAACTAGAAGTCAAATCCAGTGCCTCATACATGCTAGGTAAATACACTACCCTATGTTGTCCCTTGACTTGATATGAGCCATGTTTAAAGATACTTTACTGTAATAATGCCATAAAGTTATTGTCACATATTCTAATTTTTGCAAAAAACCTGAAACTTTATCAGTGAATACTGATTATTCAGGATAATATGTTTAATTTGGCATCTTGGTGATAGTACATAACATAGTTTTATTATTTTATCACTCATACTTACTCCCTTTTCTTCCTCATTTCTTTCTTTATCTTTTTTTTTGGTAGATTCCTCACAGGACAGAAAATATGATATTTGACTTTTTGCATCTGACTTAATTCACTTAATATGAAAATTTTGGGCCCCATCCATTTTCCTAACATTATCATGATGTTGTTCTCTATGGCTGAACAATAACCATTGTGAATATCTGACACATTGTCCTTATTCAATACACTGGAGAGGAGTGCCTTGCCTCTATAGTGTCTGTAGCTTACATTGTTGTGAGTCACACAACAATAAATGCAGTAATGTAATTATCATTGTTAGTTGATGAACTATTAAATTTTAAGAAAATTTAACTCAGAGTGGTGTAACTGGATCAAATACCTTAATTTTTACTATTTTGAATAATACACATTTCCATGGTAGCTATTTAGTTTATATTTTGCTAACAGTGTAAAAGTGGTCCATTTAAACTTCATCCCTGCCCGTATTTATTGTGTTTGCCTTCCTTCCTTCCTCTTTCTTTCCTTCCTTCCTCATTCTTTCCTTCCTTCTTTTTTTCTTTGTTTCTCTTTGTTTCCAGCCTTTTAATTTTATTTCTATGTTTAAAGAGAATAACAATCAGCCTGATAGCTCAGTGGACTAAATTGCCTGCTTAGGCAGAGCACATAGCTGCGGGTTCTTGGGCTGTGCCAGGCTTGCCACTGGGGCATGCTGAGAGGATCACTGATAATGAGCATGGTGGTGCAAACCTGTACTCCCAGAAATTCCTAGGCTGAAAACAAGAGGATTGCTGAGTCCCATCTATGTAGTGAGATCCTGTAGACCATTTAGATCCTATTCTAAGCGCATAAAAATGAATAAAAATAGTTAAAACAAAAAGGAAAACCGTTATAAACAGTATAGAATTTCAGCAAACAAAATAATTGAAATTCCACAGTGGTTGCTATATTGCATAATGCTGTCTTCAAATTATTTTCTTAGGTTCACAGATACAAGCATTCAAAACTAGTTTCAAAAGTTATAAGAAGTTGTAAAGAAGAACATAAGAGGGCTTTGCTGACCAGACCCCAGACAGATGTCATTCAGGTAGGAACTCAGCCTGTGCCCACTGTGCCACCAGCACTTCTTCCCAGCCTAGACCCTGGACTTGCAGATGTGCAGGTAGGAAATCTTGGCCTGTACTGTTGTGCCACCAGAACTTGTTTCCTGCCCAGAACCCAGCCCTGGTATCTGCTGTGGAGCCCTGCAGCAAAATTCCCTGCAGAAAAGCTGAGGATCAGACCCTCCTACCTAATCTAGGAGCTGCACATCTTGCCAGAGGAGCACAGCTGGATCAAATCCAAGAGCTGCAGCAGGAAGAAATTGAGTACAGAAGTTACATTTGGACAAGATCAAAATTGGTATCCAGAACTCAGCCCCCGCCCACAGCAGGTCAAACCAATGAGCAACCAACTGACTGAATAACCGACCAACTGACCGACTGACCAGTGGGCATGCAGGTAGGAACTCTCATGCTGTGGGCCTCCATTTCTGCACCAAAACTTAGCTCCCCCCCCCGCAGGAGCATGGACAGATCGCCCGACCGACCAACCAACCAGCGGGCACGCAGAAAGGGCCTCTTGTCCTGCAGGCCACGCCCTATGACCAGAACTCAGTCCCCACCAACAGGATCCCTGGCAGACCAGCGGGGACACAGGTAGGGCTTCTCAGCCTACGGCCCCTGCACAGCCACTGGAACTCCAACCCTGGCCACACATCATGACTGGAGAACACATAGGCAGGAACACTAGGCCTGCACCCCTGTTGCACTGCCCAGAAAACAGCTCTGGCATCTACTGTGGAGCGCTGCAGCAAAATTCCCTGCAGAAAGCCTGGGGATCAGACCCTATCACCTAACCCAATCGCTGAGGACCTTGCCAGAGGAGAACAGCGTGCTCTTCTCTGAAAACTGCAGCAGAAAGAAGCAGAGCATAGTAGCCAGACCAAGCCGGGCATATCTGGACAAGATCAAATTTGGTAGATCCAGACCCAAATTTCAGTAGGATCTAATGGCATAACCACCAAATTTCTGCACTACAGGTCAGAGATCACTGCTACACAGAATGATAAAGACAAGAAGCAAAATACAATCTCAGGTCCCAAGCCCAACCAGAACAGATACTGGAGACAATACCATAGAAGAATATGGGGATCATACAGCTGAAATCTCTCAATTAGTACCAACTGAAATAAACAAACAAATGCAGAAATGTATAGTGTAAACTGAGTCAGAGATCACCTCTGATATAAAAAAGAAATTTAATTACTAGAGTCTGAAGTAAAAAAAGAAACAGCTGCATAAAAGTACAGAGGGAATCAAATCAGAAATAACATCTAGTAAAAAACAACATCTTTAAATTAATAGCATCTGAAATAAAGGAACAATTGTAGAAAGGTAGAGAGGACAGAGCAGAAATAATCTCTGAAGTACAAAAAGAAAGGATAAGTATAATGAAAGATGTAATACATGCCTCTAAAGAAGACATTGATAAAAAATTAGAGGAGAATAGAAAAATCTTGGATTCCCAGATTGAACAATACAGTAAAGAAGTAGATTGCATGAAACAATTTCAAAGAAATATACAAGAAAATAAAATCTTAATAACAAGCTGGCAACACCGTACGAATGAAAGTGAAGATAGAGTTTCAGATCTTGAAGACATAGTCTCAGCTAGTGAAAAGGTAAGAAAGGATATCTTAAAAACAACCAAGAAGCAGGAAAAAATAATTCAGTATCTACAAGATGATGCAAAAATGAACAACATGAGATTGATAGCAATCAACAAAAATGGAGTCAATACATATGATAAAAAAAGAATATAGACAGAAGTAACAGCAGAAAACTTCCCAAACATGAGAAAACAGTCAGCCATTCAGGGAACTGAAGCATACACAACTACAAATAACATCAAACCAACTAAAAACACACTCAGACATATAATAGTCAAAATCCCAGAAAGCCACCAGAAAAAAAAAATAGTATACTAAACCTGCTAGAGAAAAGAAACAGATCACATTTAAAGGAAAACCAATCAGAATAATGACAGATTTCTCTTCACAAACCATGAAGTCAAGAAAAGCAGGGAGCAGAGGTCTTCAAGTCCTCCTTGAAAACAAATTGCAGCCCAGACTGCTATACCCCAGAGTGCTAAACTCCCTTTCAAGTAGGAGGGAGAAGTGAAATACTTGCATGACAAGGAACAACTAAAAATTTAATGATGTCAAAGCCAACCCTACACAAATTACTAAAAAATATTTTAGAGCGGGACTAAATTGAACTGAACTCTACAAATGAGACCAGAAAGAACACATCAAGTAAAGCAATGAAGTAAACAGGAGAAAACAGGAGTAAAGAGTAGTAATTCAAAGAAATGTGAATCATAAGTCAATACATTTCAATTATAACTATCAATGTAAATGGACACAGTTCTGCAATTAAAAGAAATAGACTGGCAGAGTGGATAAGGAAGCAAAATCCAACAATATGCTGCATACAAGAAACACACTTAACTCGTAAAAAGAAACTCATAAACTAAAAATTAAAGGATGGAAATCAATACTCCATGCCCCAGCATCTTAAAAAAAAAAAAAAAAAAAAAAAGCAGGTGTATCAATCCTGCTTGCAGACAGTACAAACTTCTAAGATTGATCTAATGAAATAAAGAATGCCACTACATACTGATTAGGGGAAAAATTCAAGACAAACATGTAATATTCATAAATATGTACTCACCCAGCACAGGAGCACCAAATTATACGAGGCAAACCTTAATGGACATGAAAAATCTAATATAAAATACCACATTCTTAACAGGAGATCTTAACACACTTTATCCCAACCAAATAGGTCAAGAAGGCAAAAAATTGGCAAAGAAGTCGCAGAACTAAACCAACTCTTGGAATAACTGGACTTTGTGGACATACAGAGACTGTTTCAACCAATCTTTTCTGAACACACATTTTTTTTTCAGCTGCAAAGAGTGCATTTTCCAAAATAGGCCACATACTAATGCATAGGTCATGTTTAAGTATATGTAAGAAATCAGAAGCTATCATGTACATTACTGACCACAGTGCAATGTAACTGGAAATAAATGACAAAAGGAACCACAAGAACCCCAGAAATACATGGAAATTAAACAGCACCTTTCTCAGCAACCAGCAGGTTACAGATAAAATTAAACAAGAAATTGAACAATATCTACGGTTTTAAGAAATTTCAAACACAACCTACCAGAATTTATGGGAATTAATGAAAGCATTTCTTAGAGGGAAATGTATATCTGTGAACTCACACATTGAGAAAATAGAATGGGATCAAATAAACACTCTAATCGTGAACATAAATCATCTAGAAAAGGAAGTGCAGACCAAACTGAAAGTGAAAAGAGAGGAAGAAATTATAAAGATTAGAGGATAAATCAATTCAATTGAGACAAAGAACAATACAAATAATTAATCAAAAATCTGGTTCTTTAAAAGATTAAATAAAATTGATGAACGCCTAGCTAACCTCATCAAAAAGAAAAAAAGAAAAGACTCAAACTTAAATAATAAGTATTGAAAAGAGAGAAATTACCACAAATCCAATGGAGATTGACAAGATCATTAATAGCTACTTTAAGAATATGTACTCTTACAGAATTAAAGACACAGACGAAATCGACAGATTCCTAGAAAGGTACAATTTACCAAAACTGAATCAAGAAGCCATAAGAACTCTCAATAAGTCATTAACAGCCAATGAAATATGAAATGTAATAAAAAATTCCAAGTCCTGATGGATTCATCACTGAATTGTACAAGAAATTTACAGAAGACATAATCCCATTACTCCTGAAACTCTTCAAAACTTTGCAATGAGTTTGAAAAGAAGTCAATCCTACTAAAATCATTCCTGGGGGAAAGGATTACACTGATACTAAATCCAGAGAAATTTGCAACTAAAAGAGAACTACAGACCAGTCTCTCTCATGAACATAGCTGGAAAATTCCTAAATAAAACTAGCACAAATGGAATAGAGAAAATCGTCAGAAAAACTATACATCACAAGCAGGTAGGATTCATCCCAGGTTTGCAAAGATGATTCAACATTTGCAAATGTATAAACGTATATAGATTATAGACTATGTTAATAGACCCAAGTTCAACAATTACATGACCATCTCATTTGATGGAGAAAGGATTTTGACAAAGTTCAACACTCTTTGCTGTTGAAAGTACTACAGTAAATTTGAATAGATGGCCTCTACATAAATTGGATAAAATATATCTATAACAATCCAACAGTTTACATAATTCTAAATGGGGAAAAATTGAAGTATCTTACTCTCATATCAGGCACAAGACAAGAATGTTTTCTATCACCACTCCTATTCAATATAGATCCATTAAAGATAAGAGAGAAAGAAAAGGAATAAGAATGGATATAGAAAAATTTAAATTATTATTATTTCCAGATGACATGATAGTCTACTTGGACGACCCAAAAAACTCCAAGAACAAGCTAGTGGAATTAATACTCAAATTCGGTAGCATAGTAGGATAACATGTAAACACCCAAAAGTCAATAGCATTCCTCTACACAGAAAACAAACACACTGAGAGAGGTATTGGAGAACCAATACCTTTTACAGTAGCACCATGAAAAATGAAATACTTAGAAATTAATCTAACTAAAGAAGTAAAATAACTATTCAGTGAACACTGCAGTGCTCTGAAAAAAAGCATTTGTAGAAGATTTCAGAAAATGGAAAGTTATTCCCTGCTCCTGGAATATCTTTGCCAACATTGTGAAGATGACCATACTCCCTAAATTGTTATACAGATTTAATGCAACTCCTATCAAAATACCATCAAATCAACTCCTGCACCTGGAGAAATCAATCCTAATATTTGTTTGGAACCAGAACTGACCCAGAATAACAAAGACAATTCTGAGCAGCAACATTAAGGCAGGAGGCATTACAATTCCAGATGTAAAGTTATACTACAAAGTTACAGTGATAAAATTAGCATGGTATTTGCAAACCAAAAATAGACCTGATGCTCATTGGAACAGATTAGATGATGCAGAAGCAAATACAAACACACTCAGCCACCTTATCTTTGACAAAGGGGTCAAACATGTTTACAGAAAGAAAGATAGCCTCTTTAACAAATGGTGCTAGAAAAAATGGCTCTATACATGCTGAAAACTTGACCCAGGTCTATCACCATGCACTAAACTAAAGTCAAAGTGGATTAAAGATTAAAAAGTAAAACAGGAATACTAAATGTCCTGGCAAAGAAACGGGGAGGATGTGTTGAAGATATTGGGGTAGGCAAACAGTTCATGGATAATAATCAAAATGCATGTTTAAAACTTTGAATAATCAACAACTGAGACCTCCCTAGTTGAGAAATTTTTTGTATATGAAAAGAAATTACCAGTACAGTGCAAAGACAACCCACAAATTGCAGAAAAAAATTACTAATAAGTATTCAGGCCAAGGTTTTCTATCTAGAATTTATAAAGAACTAAAAACATTACGGTCCCAAAGTTTAAAGACCCAGTCCAGAAGTAGTCATCTGAGATGAACACATACATGTTAGATTAAGAAATTCAATAGGTCTATACATATATGAAGAAATGCTGCACATCTCTAGCCATATATAAAATGCAAATTAAAATAACACTTAGATACCATCTCACACAAGAAATAATGACTATTATAAAGAAATCAACCCACAACAAATTTTGGAGAAGCTGTGGTGAAAAAGGGAACACTTCTCCACTAAGAGTGGGAATGTAGACTGTTGCAACCATTATGGAAAGCAGTGTGGAGACTGCTTAAAAAATGAGAACTGGAAATCCCATTCAACCCAGCAATTCCTCTACTGGGAATTTTCCCAGAGGAACTGATAACATGATACCCTAGTGATATCTGTGCACCTATGATCATAGCAGCACAATTTGTGATAGCCAAATCTTGGAAACAAACAAACTGCCCATCATCTGAAGAATGGTTGGAAAAGATGTGACATTTCTATACCATGCAATATTCTCAGCTACACAGAAAGATAAACTCAAAGCTTTCATATATAAATGAATGTCTCTTTAACATATACTCATCAGTGCAGTAATGCAGACCTACATGAGTAAACATTGTATAGTTTCCCTAGTGTAAAAACGCAAAAGAAGAAAATCAAAAGAAGAAATAAAAATGAAATATGTAACACAGCTAAATAGAAATGAAGGACTTAGTGATTAAACAACAAAGAGACAGCAAGCAGAAAATCGAAAACATGTCAGGGGCCAATCTATGCACTTACATACACAGTATGAATTAGACAATGGTTCTATGTTTCTCCAACAGGTTTTTGACAATGAGGATAGCAATATGTAATTCTAAAACCATGGTTGAAGCGCCTATTGTTGTGGTCTTTTAGATGTGTGCTGCTTCTAAAGTAATTTCAGTTATTGATATACTCTCATGTAAATGTTTATTTTAAAGAAACAAAAAAGGTCAATAAAAGAAAGTAAGAGAGATGCGAAAATACCATAGGATTGACCTGCTACAATTTCACATATCGTTAGCTCTCTAAATTTCTGTGTAAAATGTGCCAGTGTTTTTTAAAAATACATTTGATATGAATTTATCAGAATATCAATGATTGTTGGAAAATAGCAGTTCTACATTAAGTCTAAGCATTTGATATTCAGAAAGACAGTGATATTAAGTTTGAGTGCCTATGTCACAGAGTAATAGTGTCACAAAACTTCTCTTCTGGAGGGTTAAAAACTTAAGCTTGCAGACAAAAAAAAAAAAAAAAAGCTAGAGAAAAAGGAGGTCTACAAGGATAGGCAGTATTTTGACCCTAGCCCTGCAAAGTCAGTGAGGATTCAGGATATAAGAGAACCAGTACTGTAACATCCTATAACTCACCGGTGTCCCACATTTTCTGTTCAAGTAGATTATGGAGCCACAGAAGAAAGGCATTCTTGATGTATCATGTGTCTAAGGAGAGCCACCTGGAGAGAAAACATTCTCTTAGGCGTTCACAGAGAACAAACTAGTCAAGCAACGGCCATGGCTCTTCCAGATGACTGACACTTTCAAAAGTTAGACAAAATGCTGTACATGGTTTCAAGGTAAATCCTGAGGGGATTTGGTTGACCCTGTAACTCGTTCTCTTCCTTTCTTTCCTTTTCCTCCTCCCACTTGTTTCTTCACTTTGAACAGATTGTTTCCCTTTCACAGTATCTACTATAACTTTTAGATTTTGTTTGCTATAGCAGGGTTTTACCCTAGCCTTACAGTATTGTGTCTGCACATGTAGGTTTGATTTATTTCACTTATAAGTATGATTTCCAGTTGCATCCATTTACCTATAAAATTATTGAGCATATTGTGTAAAAATACCTCATTCCTTTTATCTATTCTTCATTTGATCAGGCTGACCTTAAACTCACTATGTAACTCAGGCGGTCCTGGAACTTAAGAACATCCTCCTGTATTATCTTTCCCACTGCTGGGACATCTGATTTGCACTAGCACATCCAGCTTGTCTTTTGCAATCAGGGCTGGTCCGGCATACCTGGGATTAAATCCTGGCTGCTGATCCACCTAAGCAGGAGCTTTAGTCCACTGAGCTACCAGGCTGGCCCTGCCTTTTGCATTCATTTCATCTTATCTTATCTTAACTTATCTCATTTTATCTTACCTCACCTTACCTCATACCATCATCTTATCTATCTTATCTTATTTTATCTGACTCTTTGCAGGGCCAGGGATTGAACTCAGTACCTTCTGCTTGCAGGGAAGCACTTCTTCTACTGAGCTATCTCCTCAGCTCCCGTGCCTTTTTCATTCTTGTTGACTCTCATTTAATTTATATTTTCAAAATGGCTAAACTATGAAGACATATTAAGAAATGTATTAGACATTTATTCTTTTTTATCAAGTATCTATTTAGTTCATTTGCCCATTTCTTGATTGCTTTTCTTTTGGTTTTATATTTGATGGGTTCTTCATATATTTTACTCTGTCTGAAAAGTATCCGACAAAGGTTAAGCCAACTTGTATGGTATGTCCTCTCTCTGTTGATGTTTAGTGTGCTGTACACAAGCTTTCAAATTGGTGATTCTTGCTGATTTCTTTTTTCATGACTTCTTTTGTTTTTGAAATTCTAACTAGGAAATCTTTGATTCTTCCTATGACCTTCAGTATTTCATCTGGGTTTTCTTCTAGCAATTTCAAATTTTCAGATCGTATATCTTGGTTTTGATCTATTTTAATTTATTTGATTGGAGGTGTAGGACACTAGTTTCATTCTTGTGTACCTAGTCAGTTTTTCAAGTACCATATGTTCAACATTCCATTATATATCTAACATGTTTCTAGCAAGTTTGTCAAGAATCATATAACAGGGGCTTGGGAGATAGCTCCTTTGCACAAGTGCCTGCCTGGCAAGTGCGAGGTCATGAGTTTGAACCCTGGTTCCACCAAAAAAAAAAATAATAATTAGGTACATTAGCTTGCTTCTGTGTCCTCTCCAATGATCTCTTAGCATTCATTTCTGCTTTTCCAAAAGAACCATGCCCTTCTAGTAATGATGGCATTGCAATATAATTTGCATTGAAGTATCATGATGCCTTTAGCATTCTTCTTTTTGACAGGAGTATTTTCACTATTCTGAATCTTTCCACTATTAATTTGAAGACTCTTTCACATTCTAATACTGGGAAAATATAATTCATATTTTGCTGGAGGTTGCTTTGAACTTGTAGGTCACTGTTGGTGAAATAGTTGTCTTAATATTATTAATTCTGCTGATCCAGAAACAAGGGAATTCCTTCCATGTTGTAATGTCTCCTCCAATTTATTTTCTCAATATCCATTATCTTTTATTTTATAAGTCTATGTTCAGAGGATTACAACTTTTTTAAGTTTTAGCTATCTATCATATTTCTCTATTTCTTTATTTTGCATTTTATTCTTTTTCAAAATTTTATTTTAATGAGAAAGAAATAACAATCAGACAATTTCAAAACATGTTAGTAGGATAGCCACAATAATTAATAAAATGCATATTATTGTCTTCATAGCACTTGATGAGAGTACAAGATGCGTACAGGTCAACTTTTCTAAACACTATTGGTACAAATCTTTGTTCTTATCAAACTAAGAGAAAGGAGTTGTATGTATAATCCAATAGTCCATAATAATATTGGGTTATCAGGACAACTGACAATGTCAGAAGCTGTTTAGTTAAGCATTTACAGCTAAGCATATTAATCTGCTTTTACTTTTTATACCTCGTGGTTAAACTTTTCTGCTGGGTGGTTGAGGCCAAGTAAAAGCAAGACCTATATAGCAAAACATGTAATCTTTGTATCTCACAAGGTCAGTAAAATCCCCTAAGGATTTACCCTGAAACCATGTACATTGTTCTGTAGAATTTTTTAAAATTGCATTTTATAAGAAATAACATTGTGACAGTTTCAAAACACATTAGCAGTATATATCCATTATTTGTTTTTTTCCCTGTTAGTTTTTTTGTTGTTATTTATTTATTTTAAATTTAACAATGGTTATATTACATATTTTCATCATCGGATCAGTTTAGATTAATAGGTATCGGTGTATAAGATTGATCAAACAGTTAAACATTAACACTTTCAATAAACATTAATTTTTTGCTCTTTCTTCTTTTAACAGTTGACACATTGTATATTGTCCTCACAATAGTTCTACAGAGCACAGTGTGTGAACATGACACCCTTCCTATTAATGTTGCTAAGGAAAGAAAAAAAAAACCTTCTCTTTTAGTTAAGAGGAAGCAGATGCATACACAGTCCAATGTTCCACAATTGCAGTGGGCCACCAGTGAAACTTACAACGTTGGAGGCTATTGATCCTAGCCTCCTACAGCTCATCTCATGAATCTAGCTCTGTGTTTCATACCTTGTAATTAAGCTGTTTTGCTGGGTGATCAAGGGCAAGTTAAAGCAAGACCTTGATAACAAAACATTCATCTTTTGTATCCTCCATGGTCAAATCCCCTCAGGTTAACTTTGGAACCATATACAGTGCTTTGTAGAACTGTTGTCAGTGTCAGCCTTTGGGGTGAATCATGGCCGTTGCTCGGCCAGTTTGCTTTCTGTGAAAGCCTGAGAGAATGTTTTTCTCTGGGTGACTCTTCTTAGACACACTATAGTTCATTTATCCCTTTCCTCTGAGGTCCCATAATCTCCTTGACAAGAAAATTTGCGACACCTCTGAGTTATAGGACATTACAGCACAGGTTCTCTTATGTCCTGAGTCCTTACTGACCTTGAAGGGCTAGGGCCAAAATATTGGCTATCCTCATAGCCCTTCTTTTCTCCAATTTTTGGTTTGTTAACTTACATTCTTAACCCTCCAGCAGAAAAGCTCTGTGATACTAATACTCTATAACATAGGTACTTGAGCTTATCATCACTGGCTTTCGGAATATCAAACATCTTTGACTTAGCTTGAAATTGATACTTTCTGACAATCATTGATATTCTAATAACGTTCCATACAATGTGATATAAGCAGTTAACACAATTTCTACACAGATATTTGGAAATTCAAGGAAACACAAAATGTAACCTGTCAAGCCTATGGAAGCAGATAAAAGAGAAAACATATCAGAAGCAAAACCCTGCACTAATGTACACAAGATGAATAAGATATTGGTCCTAAGAACCTTCAAAACATTCATCACACTGATCATAGCACCATATAACCCTGAAACTATGCTTGGAATGCATGTCACTCTTGTCTTTTTGATGTGTACTGCTCCCAGTGTAAAATCAGTTACTGTTGTACTCTCTCTCAAGAGTTTTAGTTGAAAATAAGAGCCTGGGCCAAATTTCATTATTTGATATAATGCATATTGTTGTCGCCTAGTAGTTATATAGAGCGCAGCATATAGATATCATAATTTTTCTTATCATTATTGGCACAAAAAATTTCTTGTCATTGAACTAAGAGAAAATAATTGTATACATAATCCAATGTTCCCTAGTCGCAGTGCGTTATTGGCAAAACTGGCAATGACAGAAGCTGTTGATTCAAGCCTTGTACAGCTCAGCATGCTAATCTAGCTTTACGTTTTATGGTTCATGGTTAAAATTTTCTACTGAGTGGTTAAGGGTAACTACAGAAAGACCTGCATAACAAAACGTGGAACTTTTTTTATCTTCCAAGCTCAGTCAAATCCCCTCAAGGTTTACTTTGGAACTATGTATAGTGCTTTGTAGAGCTATGATCAGTGTCAGCCACCTGGATGAGTCATAGCCCTTGCTTGACCAGTTTGCTCTCAGTAACAGCCTGAGAGAATGATTTCTCTCTAGGTGAGTCTCCTTACTTACACTATACATCATCGATCCCTTTCCTCTGTGGCCCCATAATCTCTTTCAACAGAAAATTTGGGGCATCACTGAGTCATAGGATGTTACAGTACAGGATCTCTTATGTCCTGAATCCTCACTGATCTAGGGGGCATAGGGTAAAAATATTGGATATCTTTGTAGGCCTAGTTTTTCCTCTAGTTTTCTGGTCTGCAAACTTAAGTTTTTAATCCTCCAAAATGGAAGCTTAGGGATACTATTCCTCTAAAACCGTGGTTCTCAACCTTTAATGCCGTGACGCCACAATACAGTTCCTCATGTTGCAGTGACCCCAAACCAAAAAATAAACTTGGTGGCTACTTCAAAAGTGTAATGTTGCTACAGTTATGATTTGGAATGGCTTTAGGCGACCCCTATGTTTTGGTCGTTCGACACCTGCCAGGGTCACAACCCGCAGGTTAAGAACTGCTGTTCTAAAACATAGGCATTATCTTTCTGAATATGCAATGCCTTAGACTTAACGTGGAACCAGTATTTTTTCATCAATCATTGATATTTTAATAAATCCCTATAGAATATGATATAATAGTAGAATTCTCATCCTGACTAACTGTATATGCTAATATCTGTGAAGTAAACAACTACACTGAAGATAGCAATGTGTAATACTAAAACCATAACTGGAATATCTGTCATTCTGGCCTTTTACATGCGTCCTTCTTCTAATGTCATATCATTTGTTGCTATACCCTCTGTTTCTCAAATAAATGTTTTTTAAAGGGTAATAAAAGAAAAAGATACAAGAAAAAAGTGCTACAATTAGAATTGAGGTGCTACAATTTTGTATATTGTTAGATGTCTAAATTTCTATGTAAAATGTCTAATTGATTTTTCTTTATCTTTCAATTTTTAAAGGTATTGAAATTGGGGACCCAGCAGGATGGCTCAGTGGTCTAAAACTCCTGTTTGGGAAGGCTTGGGCGGCTTCAAGGACCGCGGTTCGATCCCCGGCACCACATGCTGTGCCATCCCTGCCCTCAGGGCAGGCTGACCCGGCCATAAAAATAAATAAACAAACAAACAAAAGTTCTGAAACAAGAAAAAATAAAATGAAGGTATTGAAATCGCAATTATTTTCTTGATTTTTACTTAGTGGTTCATCATTGATACTTCGGGAAGATTGTTCATTTTTTGGCAGTCAAATTTTATCCTGCCATTTTGCTGAATATGCTTGTTACTTTTATGTCTTTCAGTACAGTTTTGATATTTTAAAAATATTTTCTATGTATCACAATATCAGCAGATAGGGATAATTTGCTTTACTGTTGTTTGGTTTGTATACTTCTCATTTTTTTCCATTATGTAAATTCTTCGCCTAAAATTTAAAGTACTATATGTCCCAAAAGTGGCAAGACAGGAAAATTTTGTTTCATTGTTGTTTTTTAAGAAATTAATGTAATTTTCTTATTCAATATAATGTTTCAATTGGATTATATTTTATAGCTTTCACTGTCTTGAGGAATGATACTCTTTTCAATCAGAAAAGGAACTTGACTTTTGTTGAAGGCTTTCTTTTCATCTATTAAGGTTATTACATGTGCTTTACCTTTCACTTTATGTAGTATTTAATGTTTATTATTCTATGTATATTGAACTGTTACTGAATTATTTACACTAAACTAACTATATGTTCCTTTTAATGAGCTGCTGAAATTTGTTGGGATTGATGTTACTACAGACTTCTAGAAGTATGTTCATCCAGAATATTTGTCAGTAGTTTTCTTCTTAGTTGTCCAATTGTTATTCAATTTTGATTTAAGTAATGTAAAATTTGAATAATGAACATGTATGTATATGTTCCCTTTCTATTTCATGGACTAATTTGGTGAACCATGTTCTTTTTTAAAGGCCTAGTAAACTTCAGAAATATGTATGTCTATTTAGTCCTGGGCTTTTATTTGGTGGGAATCTTGTAGTTATCACTTCTGTCTAACTGTTCATTAGTGATCTGCTTATATTTATTTTTATTTTAATGTTTTATAGAAAATAAAAACTAAAAAGCCTTAGAAACTGTAGAGAATGTCACTGAGCAAGATGATAGAATTCAACAATGGTTGTGATATCACCTATTGTTGTTTCTAAATTAGTTGTTCATTTTACCAGAGAGAAGTAGGCAAAATTGTTCAGAATTAAAAATAAGGAGAACAATGAAGGAAGATCTGCTTAGCTTTGTGTATCTTTTTGTTTCAATGTTGGTAGGTCATTTGTGTCATAGATTTCTCTAATTCTTCCACATTCTTCAATTTAATGGTGTATAAATGTTTACAGTATTTTATAAAGTAAAATATACCACAATTTTTGGGAAACAGAAAGTGCAATTCTGAGGTGGAACTTTATAGCTATAAATGCCTACACTAACTAATCCTAATATCATGTAATGAACAGCCTAATGATGGAAATCAATATAGTACAGAAATAAGAAGAAACCAAATCTAACACCAATGGAAGGAAAACAAAAACAACACAATCAGCTGGTGTTTAATGCATGGAAACTAAAAGAACAATACACAGAATCATTGAAACAGAGTAGTTTCCAGGAATACATGAACATTATTGACAAGAGTTTAGTCAAACTAAACAAAAGAAAGAGGAAACTAGGCTATATTGCAATAGATGCACGGAATCCAAATATTGTTAAGAGCTATTTTACTAAAATATTGATCTATCATATAATTATTTATAAATGGTATGTGTTAGGTCTATAATTTTACATTTTCATATTGAAAGACAATAATCCTACATTAATTTAATAAATAATTCACCCTTCCCCACTACTTTGTGATGTTTCAGTCATAATCTATGTTTTCCTATGGACTTGAATCTGCTCTTAATCCCTTTAATTTGTCCTATTTACTACTTGTCAGAACTAAACTAATGCCACATTGATGTATGAAGTATTATTATTAAATCATAATGTATGCTTATGAAAAATTTATTCAAAATTCATATTCTAAGTCTTTGTTGTTGTCCATGTGACTATGAATCATGGACATGGAATTGTGTGAGCTTAAACTCTGCATTTTCTTTTAGGCATATACTTTGTTTTTTCTCTTCCCAATTCTGATACATGATAGGCTCTTTCCTGACATTAGCAGTATTTCTTTTTTGTTGTGTTCATTTTTAGTTTGTTTGTTTTCCTGTCTCTTATTCTCTTTTATTACTGTTATTAGTTTTATTTTTTATTTAATTTTATTAATTTCAATGAGAAAGAAATAACAATGAGACCATTTCAAACAGGTTAGTATGACAGCTGCAATAATTAATACTATATATATATATATATATATACATATATATGTGTGTATTGTATATATATATATATATATATATATATATTTGTCTTTATAGTAGTTGTTCAGAAGACAAAATACAGACATGATAACTGCACTTTTTTATAGCGCTTTTGTAAGTGATTTCAAATATATATATATATATGCATTTTTCTTGTTTATTTTGTCTTTAGCCTCTCCTTTATAACACAATAGAAGATGTACTATGCATAACATTTAAAATGCATTCTGTCTCTGAACTTTCATATATAGTAATTATGTAGTCCCCTTTAAAAGTCAGCTGTATGTTAATTTTCATAGGATTTAGGCTCTTGTTTATTCTGGTATGTCTTATTGGAGCTGATAGAGTTGCAAATGAAGCTTTCATTGAGAAACAGCAATAACCTAACTTAATTTAGATATTTTTTATGTTAATGTACTTTATTTATAAAGGATTCATTTTGAGGAATTCAATTTGCAGCATGAATAGTTCCATATCCAGGTATGCTATGATTTGGGATACAGTTTAATTACAGTTGAGAAATGTCATGAAAGCCATTAAGCATTTTCATAATAAAATCTTACTACTTTTTGTAAAATCATATAAACCTATACCGTTCAAAATTTATACAAATATGTTTAATACTTCACACTTTATTAAAAAGTACTATTTTAAAGGAGACACTTATTTAATGTTTTAGGGTTCAAAAATGATGTGATAATTACTTTTCTGTTCACTTCCTGATTTTGTAGTTATTTAACTATCTTGCATAATAAAATTTATTCAGAAATGAAATTTTCTGTAAAATTGTACTTAATTATACCTTAATACAATGATTTACTTTATTGCTCATGTATAAATCATGCATTAAAGAGAATAATGTTAGCTGTGTGTTCTTTGATTTAATCATACAGTATACTGTGCTTTATTCAGGATTAGAACTACATTTATGAGTCCAGATGGCAGTTGTTGGAAGAGACAATTTTCAAAAATGCTACCTAATTAATATTCATTTAATGTGCACCAATTTCAAAGGACTTCTGCTTTGTGTTTACCTTTAATGTTGCCTTTGAGATACTCCCCATGCACACTTTGCTAATTCATATTTTCTTGGCATGTATAGCTTTCTATCAGATTTTTCTTTATAAGACACTAGTTCCTGGACTTTTGTAGTCTGAAAGTTCATCAAACAGGGCAAGTCGCCAAATAATTCCCTATATACAAAAGATATTCACTGATGATATTATAAATAGCCTGACAAGACTTGATGATTTTTATGCAGCACTGGGGCAACTTGCTGCAGATAATATTAGATTTAGTTAATTAGGATTAACTAAATCCTCTTAATGTTATATTTCATAAAATAAAATGCACACATTTATGAGGATCTTATGTTGCACATCAACAGTATTGTTACAGGGAAATGTATTGTAGAGCAACCAGTTATATAAAGACAATCTTATATTTTGAAGTTTATCAATTTTATTGTACTGAACAACATTGACAAAATCAGCAGCATATGACGTATATAATACAATGCTGCTGCCCACTTCTCGCTAGGCCAGAAACCAGAGGATCCAGAAGACACAGCAGACATATGTGACTCCCTTGCTCACCAGGCACTGCATCAACTCTACAAAGATCTGAACACTGTGTACCCTGTCCTCAGCCAATACTAACACCTACAGAGCTCCACATCAGTGTCAGGAATACCCAGGAAATTTACATTCCAGTGCTAGCCTCTAGTTACCTAGGTATCAGTTAGACCTGGCATACATGAACCCCACTTTCTGTCCCTGGATTTCCCACAGCATAGGACAACATAACTGACAACCAACAGACTGAGGTGACTGAAGAACAGACTAACACTCAGAAAAAGTTTCACTTTAGTACTGAAATCATATGTTTTTACAGAGACAAGGTGAAATATAGACTTGAGAGATACATTGAAGAGGGTGAAAACTATATAAGAATATCCCTGATCCCCCATACAAAATAATCAGAATCAAGAAAAAGATATGCATTGTCACTAGTCTTGTTCAATATAGTTCTTAACACATTAGCCAGAACAATCAGACAGGAGAAAACATAAAAGTATAGGATAGGACAACATCAAAATACTATCATTTGCATAGAGATGGTCCTTTACTTGGAAGATCCAACAATATCGAGCAAAAACTCAAGTTGATAGCCACATTGAGCATTTAACAGGATATAAAATAGTTATACAAAATAAACATAGTTTATATATACTAATTGTGAATTCACTTGAAAAACAATTAGGAAAACAATACCATTATCTATAGCATAAAAATTAAAATTTAAATGTTAACCTAACTAAGAAAGTGAAACACCTTTACAATGCAGTAATACTAATAAAGGATATGGAGAAGGACATCAGAAAACAGCGAAATAACTGTCCTTGGATGGGATTATCAAAATTGATGTATTTTCAAAAGCGACATACAGATTTAATGCAATTTTGATGAAATATCCGGACTATTTTTACAGGCTATGGAAAACAATACTAAAATTTTTATGGAATCAAAAAAGATCAAAAGGATACCAAAAGAAATCTTGGATAACAAAATCAAAATATGTGACACCATGATACTAGCCTTTAATTTATACTATAAAATTCCTATAATTAAAACATCATGGTAATGGCATGAAAACAAGCATGAGGATCAATGAAACAGCAGAATAAGCAGAAATGACCCCAGATATACATAGCTGTTTAATCTTTGAGAAAGGAGACAAAATATACACTGGAGGAAAGATATCCTCTTTAAAAAATGAAACTGGAAACCTTGGACACCAATATGAGTCTAGAATCATATCACAACAGGTGCTAAATAAAATAAAAATGAATCAAATATTCGAATGTTAAAACAGAAGCACAATCTACTGAAAGATAAAATAAGCATAATTCTTGAAATTATAGCCATAGGCAGGAGCTTTCTGAATAGAACCCCATGGCATAATAAATGATACCAAGAATCAACAAATGGGATCATATAAAGTTAAAGTTGATCTGTACAGCAAAGCAAACAACCAAGAGAGTAAATAGAAAATCTACAATGGAAAACACTTTTGGCCAGGTATTCCACGGACAGAAGACTAACATCAAGAGAATATATATATATATATATATATATATATATATATATATATTTGACTGTGCAAGAAGATCTAAACAAATTAAATAAAAGTGAACAAGAAATATAAATATATAAAGAAGCACTTTTTAGAAGAAGTACAAATGGCAAATAACTATATGAAAAAAATACCCATTATCACTGACCATCAGAGAAATGCAAATTATATCTGTATTGTGATACTATTTTATGCAACAAAAAATGACTATCATCAAAATTATAGTAATAAGAAATTGTGGAGAGAATGTAGGTAAAAGAAAATCTACCACACTTTGTTGATGAATTTAAACTAGTGAAACCTATTGAGATTTCTCAGTAAACTGACCCAACTATTGCTATCATGGGTATCTTCCTCAAAGACTTAAAATTATAATAATTCAGGGATACATGCATAATCATGTTTATAACAACAAAATTTATAAAACAATATCTTTGAAACAAAGCATATGTCTGCCAATAGGTAAATGAATAAGGAAAGTGTAGTATTTATGCAAAATGGAGTAATATGCTAACATAAAGATGCAACTTGAAAATGTGATGTTAAATAAAGACAGAGAGACAGGGAGAGAGGGAGAGAAAGAGACAGAGAAAGAGAGAGACAGAGACACAGAGAGACAGAGATAGAGAACAATTGAGCAAAATAGAGCAATCATAAATAGCAATTAGGGAGAAGTTTAAATTGTAAATTCATATATCCCATTGTTTAAAATATTACAACATATGTGAATATTTATTTATATTGTTTATTTTACTTTGTTGAAAAGGTTTGTATCATCTGTTTATTTTTAAAAGAATCTGTTTTGGCTCATGCAAGTTCACATTTTTTGTACTGAGATTCGAACTCAGGACCTTGCACCTAGCAGGCAGACACTGTGCTGCTGAACATTCTGCCTGGCCCTATAGCTTATGCAATACTAGTAACTGATTTGAGTATAACAATTAACAATGTAATTACTATTATTATTTTGTTATTATTTAGTTGTGAAAATATGCCTTTTTCATTAAAAAAGGAAAATATACATTAGCAGAAAGATTTTATGTGGATACCTAATCTACAACAAATTTTAAAAGACTTACCTTGAAAGTATAATTGACCATATGTGGCTGCTCGGGCCCTTTGCTATGGAAGCCACCATAAGGTTGTACTCTGTTGTTACTTTATCTACATTGGAAAGTAATGAAAGATATACCAAAAAGTGAGAATAAAATTATAAGGAATGAGATCATGTAAGATCAAACTTCATCATCCTCCTTTAAAATAATGGTGCAAATTATTATGATGTTTGTTTTTGATAATTGAGAAAGGCTTCTTGGATTCCCCGGATGAAGTATGACCTGAATAGCAATACTAATATCTCCTACAGAGGATATGACGTTCTTTGCAAGATCTTTTCAGCAAATGGCCATGAATTCCTTTAACCCAATGGATAGCCACCTTTGAGACTTCATTTATCACAAATTGCATCGCTTTTTCTCCTTAAAGTGGTTCTTCTTTTTGCATGCAACCATTTGTGTTTTACTCATAAGGCAAGAATACTGACAGTGTGATATTCTGTTCCATATAAATGCTTATATTTTATTAACACCAATATCTTGAAATTTTGCCTAATATGATAAATATTTATTATATATCACAGTATAAACTGAACCAACAACAATATTAACAGATAAAAAGTGGAATACAGTACAACAATTTCAGGATAATTTATTGACTGTTACTCGACTGTATATAAATATGTCAGTAGAGTATATGGGATGCCCAAGACATAGTGAAAAAACTAATGGAATTAGTTTGACCTTGTTAACATTAATAGTCCTGAAAAAGACAAATAGAATAGTTAATTGAACTAAAGAGGAGATAGGTTTATATAAAGCTGCTGTGTTAAGAGCATGCACAGTCAAAGGAGATAGCAACAAAATAGAAAATATCCTTACTTCACTCTCTTATCACTCTGTGGTCTCATATTGCCCATTGGTGAAACTCAGTGGAACCCCATAAAGGTTGTGCCACTGTTACTTTTCTTACTGCTGAGGCAAAGTACCTAACATGAGCAAGTTAAATGATTAAACATTTATTTCAGCTCACAGTTTTAGAGTTTTCAGGCCACAGCTGACTGGCAGTAAGGCAGGATGTCATGGAAAACAGGCATGAGAGAGAAGAAACAATACATGGAAAGGCAGACAGAAAAACAGAAAGCTTGTCTTTCATATTTCCCTTTATATTACATCCAAGCTATAAGTCTACTGATTGGTGCCACTAACATCCAGGGTGGGGCTTCTTCCACCAAGAACAATGTTAAATCCTCAGTAGACCAATCAGGTTATCACATTTTCAATCCACATTCACATACCCTTAATATGTATTCATGTACTCTAGATCCAGCCACCTCTGAAAAGCTTCACGTATGAACACATCAGGCTTTTGATGACTTCTAAATATAAAGTATAACAGGATGGAATAACATAATGTAATCTACACATATGAGCTTCCTGATGCAGAAAGTCAGAAAAAAATGATAATAAACTTCGAGCTATAAACAGAAGTCAATTATATACAACTTAAAATGTTTTACTAGTATTGTTACATACATTACTACTTTTCACTTTTTAATGTCACAAAAGAATTTCTATTAGATGCATTTTAGTGTTGAGAGGTTGAAGCACACTAAGTTTAATATGATGTGAGTCACACGGGTAATCAAACCCAGTCTAAGGGCATAAGTAACACTTTGTCCTTCCTCTGAAGCAAAATCATTATGATTAGCTAACATTTGTTGTGAGTTAATTGAATTTAATCTTATTGACTATCCAAGGAGCTAGTTGCTATTTTTCATCCCCATTTGACAAATAAAAGAAATTGAGATACATTAAGTAATTTATGGTTATAGAGCTAATAACTGACAAAAGAACAATTTGGACACAGAAAGTCTCACTTTAAAGCTCATATTGTTATCCACTATATTTTAGTATCTACTAATCTTGGATTCTTTTTCGAAGTAATTTCATTAGAATTTGCCTATTATTCTTTCCTTCACATTAGAAAACATCAATTAAAATAAGTGATTTAATCATTTTTAATAAGCAGAACATATTTATTGAGGGAAAGAAAGTTTCTGTCTGAGAGGCAGACAGGAGGGAGTCCCGAGTGGCTTGTCCCTGGGAAGCTGTCTCTTCCAGGCACTTTTATAGAGGAAAATCATGTGGTGAGGTGGTTATAAGGTTGTGGAGAAGATGTGGGTATTCGCTTGGGTGGGCATAAGGTAGGATAAAGCTGTGGTCAACCAATGAGATTTCAAATACCATTGCTCAGATAAAATAGATTACATCCAGTGTCTTCCTGTTGGGGATTGGGTTATTGACACAACTATGCTCTTTTAAGGTGATTGGTACCTACTTAGAATATCAGTCCCTAATGCCCATTCCTAGGGAAGTATGTAGTTGCTTTTCTTTACTCTTGTCTTGAGATCTGACCCTCAACAGAGGAGTATCTGTCTCTAGTTGTAAAGTCACCTTGTCTCCCATGTTGTCCTTGAGGGCCTGGCCCTGCCTAACTGCCCATATTTCTGTCTAATTTAGCTACTTACAACATTCCCCCCTCTGAAGAAATAATCTGAACTGCCATGAGGAAGCCATGGACAACGATCAATCTAGCTTCTTAAGGCTGAAAGGGGTCATAGTTGTGAGCTGGCAGTCAGAAATACTCTCCATAGGTCCTATCTAAAGGCCCTCAATTGACATGAGACATTTTTTTTTTAATTTTGGGTAGGTAGAATCACTTTAAATCTGGAGAAGACAAAGACAAACTATTAAACATAGATGGGTCAAATAACATCAGCACAATAATTATGAATACAGTGAAAATGATTTTTACCAAGTAAATAGTAATGGCTTCCACAAAGATGATAAAGATAAGGGTCTGGAGGACCTTAGCATCTCATATACCATTCGTTTGATCTCTTTTGAACAGCTATTCAGACATTAGCAGAAGGATCTGGAAGGTAGTAACCTTTTATAAGTTTGTAATTATAAAAGGACTAGTAAGAAGATTTTGTAAATTGATTAGCAGATCAAATAAACTGGCCTTTTATGTTTTATCAGCTATAGTATTACTTGGGCCACATGAATTGCCAGAAAAAGAGAAAACACTGAGTACTCGCCAGTTTGCAAGAGGGCCCACTGGCTGGGTAACTACTAACATATCTGTATGAGCATGTATTAAAAGTTTACCAGATTTTTTCTTTATATTGGCAATTAACATGGGTTCTCTCAGGCTGAAAGGTAAAGACCCAGGAACACCTCAATCTGAAACTTCCTCTGACTCCATCATGAACACTTTTTTTTCCCCCTTTAGCTACTTTAGACATTTTTTCGTTTGTTTGTTTGAAATATCCCTTCTCTCTGTCTGGATCCAGATAAGCATAACTTTTTTTCCTGTTTTTCAACTGGCCTTTGTTCTTGTAGGCTGCTAGTATCACCATTTTTATTTTGTGTCTATAATTTTATTCTGTATCTTTTCTACTATGAGACAGTTCACCTCAAATTTATTGATGTAAACCCTTTTAACTTCTTAACTTGCATCAGATAGTGATTCAATTCTTTTACTCTTAATACTTACCTTAGTCATTAAGTGAAAGAGGCATGTGTGTGTGAAAAGTTGCCTCACATCTTCACTCACACCCTAAAGAAAAGTATATGCCTTTTCATACTTCAGCAAAAATTGTGTTCTGCTGTTATCTAGACCATTATTATTCCTATATACCTGTGGTACTAAGTTTGTGATAGGTACAATTATAATTACAAGATGGTCGTATATATGGATCGATCATAAAAAAATCATCTGAAAAATTCAATTTTTATCTGAAAAACGCCATTTTCCTTTAGAAATAAACCTCAAACTACCATTGAACGTACAACAAAACCTTGGGTCTGTGCTTGAAAATTTGTTTCAGTTTAAGGACATGATAACTAATAATAAATCATGGATCTCCAGCTACATGACTGTGGTCAGACAGATTGTATAAATGTGTTTAAAGAAACTAAGAATATTTTGTGGGGGATTTATAATAATGAAACTACTACTATAATAATATTTTTAAAATTTAAAAAATATCCATTTGTCTTTACAATCTATGTATATAAAATTATAATAATATGTATTAGTCATCTTAAATTGTATAGATGAACATAGTTTAGAAAATTAGGCATTTTGCAATGAATTTTTCTAATTTTTAATTTTCAATGTAAGTTTAGAGAAATTAGTTTTTTTCAGTTAGACTGAAATGAAAGAATTTTGCTACAAGAATGTCTCTTAATATTCTTAGCATTTTTTAGTTATATGCCAAAAATTGTATGCTGAGTTATCATTCAGAAATGATTTTAATGACATTTTGGCTTTATTTAATTACATCATCTATATTTTGTTAAAGCCAAAGAATTAGATGCTATGTACGTTGCAGAAAGATATTATTAGTTTTATCAACTTTGTTAGCATAATTTCAAATTGTCTATTTGATATATTATAAACTGTATCATCCTTTGTCTCACTGACAATGAAAAAATAAAGTAAAATTACAAGATGATAAGAAAGTTTCAGCTTCATGATGACTCTATACAACCATCAGTGTGTATGTGCTCCCTTGTTGAACAAATCGTCATCATATAGCATGTGTTTATGTAAGAATAGTGGAACACAAAGCAGGAGCAGTTCAAGTAGACAAATGAAGGACTGTCTTAGTTACTTTTTGCTCGTTGCTGGGACAAATACCCAACACTCAAAATGAAGGAAGGAAAGGTTTATTTAGCTCACAGTTTGTAGAGGTTTCAGTCCATATTCGGCTGGCCCAAGGCTGAGTGGAACAGAGCAGAGAGCATCCAGTTCATGACGGCGGAATAGCAACAAAATGGCGACAGAGGTAGCCAACCAACACGGCAGCAGAGCAACAGCAACAGCTAGAGCTCTAGTCTGTCTCTCTGTCTCTCTTTATATTACATTCAGGCTCTCCGCCTTAGCTCCCGCCCTAGGCTACACCCATAATCCCAGAAGTACTTCCACCCATAATCCCATCAGTACTAAAACCCATAATCCTAGGGATCATG